>DVXP01001630.1:0-14475 GCA_018235645.1 Junonia grisea | reverse complement strand
ATCCTCTCATTAAAAATTTAAAATCCCAAATCCATCATTCTGCAAGACCTAAAGATACAGTTAGTGCCTTCTGCGTGTAACCGGAACGTTATTCAAAATATCAACTTAGGAATCGTTGGCGGTAGTTGTAAATAATGTTTCTTTAATGCTTCAAATAGACGAATGTCATCTTAGTCTACCTGTGACCACGAACGCTGCTCGAAACATCAGGATGATAAAAAAATATTTTTATATATAATATACGCGATTTAAATCCGTTTAAAGTAGTTTTATTATTGTATTATAACTCTTCTATTCGCATCGCAGGACGCATGTCCTGTCGGATGCATCTAACTCGCCCTAAACGACTGGAGCAAATTATATGAGATTTTGGGTCTGGATATATGTTTGGAGCCCTAGATGATTTAAAAATGGAAGTGGATCCGGTAGATTTTAAAATACTATTGAAAAGTCACAGTTAACAATGATTGCCTAACTGAATTAGAAAAATATAACAGAAGGAAGATAATGTATTTCGCATCTATGTACATATGTATCTATTTAGTTAAATGTCCCTTTCATTAGGACCTCCTAAACGCCTTGACCTATTTTGAAGTGTGAATTATAATTCCATTCGTGTTCTTACCTGGAGTTTAACAGATTATGTGACGTCAACAAGAAAACAATATGTTGGAAGGAAGTCGTGAAATTGTAGAAACGGGACCGGGAAGGCATTTGTCTTTTAAAAATATCGTTTTAAACTATGTGTATTTATATTTTAAGTGTCACAAAATAAAACAATTTAATTGATAAAAAACATATGTTGAAAAAAATATTTGAACATCTAAATGTTATATTCAGATAATTTAGATTATTCTAGATACAATTTTTATATTAATACACAAGAATATCGCAAGACATTTTAACGTTTATCAAATTTCCATCTAACTTCGTCACCCAAGTATAACTTCAATATAACTTGGTAATAGTGAAGATCAAAGGGCGGCCAGTGGAGCAATTTCTACGTTTTAATTCAGTTTGTAGCAACGCCCGTCCGCTCCCAACTAGTGCAGTGGCTCCCAATCTAGATACCAGCATCTCCCAACTCATTATTAATGATAATACAAAATACTGGCTTTAGTGTAGGTTTATAATTACAGGCAATGGCAATGTAAACACCGTTAGGAAAATCAAGTAGAACAATATATAGCAAACGAGCACGTTATGCAAATATCAATAGTCAAAATATCAATTTTTCATGCCTTATACCAATCAAAATCCGGAGACTACACATGTGTTAAAGAAACGAAAAGTTGAATCGGGAGAATGAGACCAAGTAGAAAGCATACCTAAAAAAGAAAAAAGAGAAGGGCGTTAGTGATACTACTCTAATTAACTGCCCAAAACGCAGCCAGTCTCGATATATTGTGCTGATTTTTTGTGGGAATATGATACTTTCAGTCAAGTATATCTGTATACTAGCCAGAAGTCTACAATAATTCTCTACCAATTAAACATACATTTAATTAGGTACGACTAATAATAAAATTGAAGTGATGATGAAACATATCAAAAAAACCTTTTTAGGGGACGAGACATAAAAAGTTTGGAACCACTGACCTAGCCCTTTGCCAGATAATATTACTCTTTATTACGTGAACGCGTGGACGGTAATTGCTTTTTATGCATAAATATATCGCAACGATATTACTGGCAGTAAGGTTACCCTAGTTTTATTATGACTATCTTCGTAATGATATTACGAGGAGATACGTTGGTCTGTTTATATTTTGTGTTCATGTGAAATTATATTATAATTTGCTTATAATAATAGTCAAGGGTATTAGGGTATACTTGTTTTGGTCGCGGTTTCACTAGCGTTAAAATACAATTTTTAAGGAATTGGTGTCGCATGACTTTTTCTGTAGTCTTAAACTATGTGTATTTCTGCAAAATTTCACGATGATCGATTAATTTAGGTGCATAAGCATAACAAACAAACAACAGAGCAAACATTCATATACGTGTTTCTGATACCTTTTACTATATTAATGTTGATAGTTAATTTTATGTTATTTAAGTTATTTTATTTAAGTAATGTAATGAAATTTTCTTTCTACAGCCAACATCAGTTTTCAGGTCTCAACAATGCTATGAAAACCATTTTAATTCAACATTCTACATATATTTAATGCGTTATGTTATTGGACAGTAATTTCATATGGATTATATAAATGAGCATAATATTATAATTACAATAATGTATTACTTTAAATCATTTTAAACAGAACGTTTGTACCCACTGATTGACATGATTTTAATTCCTCATACATTAATATACATGCTAATTAAAATAATTAATTTTACTCCAAAATATTCGTGTCATTCAATTGCCTTTACCATAAAAGCCTTTTAACATTTCGAATTCATTCGCAAATGTGTAGATGTTTTTATCAGTTATTAAGCATATAGGTAGGAACATAATTATGTATTCCATACACATTTATTTATCTTGGAATATATATCTTTTTACACTTTTTGAGAAAGGCTTTTTTTATACTTTATAGCACAAATAAAAAAAATGTACAAAGGGCGGACTTAACGCTATGACAGCATTTTCTGCCAGCCAACCCAGAATAGAGTAGGAGAGTAGTCAGTAGGGTGTGCACATAAAAGTTTAAGAAAAATTTAAAATACATACATAGCAATAGATGCCTAAATATATAAATAATAATAAAACAGTATATTTCTATGTTATACATAATATATAAATATACCTATACCATTACCAGCGCATTTAACACACTTCTCGTACGCTCGAACGCGCATTTGATTTTGGCTTATTTAATTGATATACGTATAAAAGATAAATGAGCCGCTTCCATAGTGTGTACGTGGGTTTAATAGTATACCTAAGCGCCGAAACTAAACACGATGTGTAATCTTCCTTACCAAAGCATAATACGCTAAGTTTCCTAGACAGCTCCTTAATAAAGCCTGAACCGCATCTTGCGGGAGCTCCGCTCATACCTCCTCAAGAGTTTATAATGAGTGTTCTGATAATACGATATAGTTGGTTTAACTAGATTTATTATGCTCGTACATACTATTAGAAATTTAACTATTGAACAAAATGTATACATACCAAACTCGTAAGGAGGATTTAGTAGTTGGTACACATTTTGATCTAGGCGATATAAACAAGCTAAAACTTGTATATTACTATTGTTACATTATTGTTGCTCACAATATTAGTATTTCGACATTACAATTAGAAACTTCTCCATTAAACAAGCAGTAACCGTAGTACGAGTTCCGAAAATTTTCAATAACGCTACATCCGATCGCTAGGTATTCTTCCATACATTGACTAACAGCAGCTCTTACGGAATTTTCATTACAAGGGCTGCTAGTCAATGTATGCAAAATTAAAATCGAAAAAGAATATCGAGCAATATCACGTTATCGAAAATTATCAAAATTCATTCAAAGGGTAAATCTAAAGGGTATTATCGATTCTTTCTTATTGAATACGACAACCCTAAAAATATAAAGTAAACAAATGCGATCCTTCTTAAACTCGTAAGTAGGATTTAGTAGTTGGTACACACTGCTGTCTAGGCAACATCTAGACATTATAAAAGAGCTAAGACTTGTATAATAGTGTACACATTCGCTTTCATGAGCCCGAGTTGTTTGTTATTTCTCTTGTGCTGTAATTAATTAACGTCTAACCTGATTTTAGTTACTTAGCACGATACTTAGCAAAGAATATTAAAGTGTGTAAAAGTTTTGTAAAACTATACATATGTATTATATTTCAAGTCGTCGTTGCATATTTTTTAATTATTCTTAGTTTCTGTAGTCACAAGTGAATCTTCCACAATTTTTTTCTAACTAAATTACCACTTGATCTATATTAGATTCATTCGATTGCAACTTAAAAGATTTTATTTTTTCATCAAAAGAGCGTATTCCCATTTAAAAGGCCGGCAACGCATTTTGTAGCTCGTCTGGTGTTGCAAATGTCCATGGGCGGCAATATTCACTTACCATCATGTGATCTGTCAGCTCGTTTGCCACCTATCCTATAAAAAAACTCAATAAAATTAGATTTTTTAAACAATACAGACTTATATCAAAATAATAGGATAGTGAGATGTTGGAACGAATCTGAAGAACACGGCTTTACGAAATTCGTATTTTTCTTTACAAATAAGAGTAGGTAACCGTAAATCTTTTACATAAAGCGGGTTTGATACACGCCGAGTCATGATCGAGCTTTTGACTTTCCAATTTATTACGCTATTGAGGTCTAAATAATAAGCGATCAATCTTATAATAAAACTAGCAGTTGACCACGGTTTCACTCACGTTCATTTGGCATAAAAATGTAATGTAAATAATATAATTGTCATATGTCAAGGTTCTATGTCTAAAAGTTCAATAGATCTCAAAATGACAATGCAAAGTATCCATTTTAATTGAGCCTTAGTATTTATTTACTAATCTTACACATAAATGAATACCTCATATAATTACGAATACGTATTATGAACACATTAAAAACTATTCCATCATTTTCTAACTTAAAAGCATTATCACAGAAAGTGCGGCACTTTTTTCAATTACGCCACAAGAGTCCAACATAATTTCACCGCGGCGTCACAGGATTAAATGTTTTAATTTTTATCCTTACCCTTCAACTGAGCTAATATGCTTTTAAGCGGAGAGGTGCTACAGGACTCGAGTGGCGATAAATTGAAACGTTCATACGGGACGGACTCGAAAGGGTCTTTGAAACTAAAAGGGCACGTAAATACCTCCATCGTGAATTAAGTTTGTAACATATTATCGAATGTGACTCGCCAATGGACGCTTATGCCATACATATGAGAGTTAAGTGCCGAAAATTACAGGGAAAAACGGAATTAATATAACAGAAAACAGTACGAAATAAAAGTAGGGTAATTGTTAGAATGTTGCATATTTTACAAGCAATGGTTTTAAAGAATTAGCACCCCGATTTTGTACATTACAAGTACTAAAAACATAGATAAATACATTCTACAATAGGTAAAATGTCAGCAATGACTTTCGGCCATGGCTTTGACAGCGCGGACGTTACTACAGTCTGGCTCCAAGCCCAATGTCCAATACGATGTACGAATGTCAAGTAAGATTAATAGCTTATGTCCGATAATATGTTTCAAGCCTTACATTAAATGTTCACGTTTAAAATACTCGTATAATTGCAGGATAAATTAAAGAAAAATGTATTTAAATTATTCTTTCCATTACCGGAATGAAGGATATACTAATAATTTGAACTATTCGCTTAATTGTGGGCAATGAAAAATTCCTTTTAAAATTACGCGTTCTCATAAACAATCACGGATGTCGAGATGACATTAAGGCTTGCGGAGACGACAAATTTATGTACCTAAAGAACAGAAATCCTCGAACTTTTAAACTTGTACGTCACAAACTTAACATGGGCTGAATGCACAGAAAGTGCGAACATTTGGTACCTGAAATGGTCACTATATACCTTTGGAGATGTAGTATATTGAGTACGTTAAAATGCAGGAGTTTCTATTTGTTTACCCAGTTAAGTTGACAAAAAGTACTCCGATTTCCGATCTGAAATTGCCTCGTCTGCGCAAGTGAGCAACTAAACTTTTAATTGATACAAAAACATTTTAACTTATCATACAAGAAGTATGTACATTTTAAGCATACATAAAAGATATAAAAAATCTCAGGAAGTTAAAGAAAACTTCAATCGAACCGTTTAGTTGCGAGTTCTCGTTGAAATTTGTACTCTTTGCAACGATTGCATCTATCGCGAGTTGCTGACATCGCTTGAATTTTGTTCTGAACTCGTAAGCATCAAGAACCAATAGAAAATCGGTTCTTGATGTTTATAAAACTAGCGTTATATGCCGAGAGTACTAAACGTCAAATGCCAAGGAATCAGAGTGATTGTTGACTAGACATTTTTTTCTGTAGGTACCTATATGACATAAAAAATAGCCTTTAGAAAATGATTGCAGTTTTCGATCACTTGCTTCTCTGGCTATACAAAATACAAAGTACCAAACGAAATTGTAAATCGTAACACAGCGTGTTCATATCCCACTGCTGGGCATTGGCCTCTTCTCCTATTAGGGAGAAGGTTATGGAGCTTAATCCACCACGCTGCACCATTGCCGATTGGTGGATATACATGTGTCAGAATTTCTTCCGGCACATGCAGGTTTCCTCACGATGTTTTCCTTCACCGCCGAGCTCGAGATGAATTTAAACACAAATTTAGCACTTGAAAATCCAGCGGTGCTAGCCAGGGTTAGAACCCGCGACCTTTGGTATAGATCCACGTATTCGAACCACTAGGCCATCTTGGCTCTGGTAAATCTGTTGATTATAATACAGTGAAGATAAACACCCGGATCCCGATAAGAACGTTTTCCTTTTTGCAAGTCGATTAAAAAGTTAAGAAAGTAAAAATAGAAAACTCCAAGCGTCTATTGAAAAGTCTAATTAAAACTTTTATCAGTAACATTTCTATATAAATCTCTCCACTCGCATGTGGTGCTGCGAGTAGAATAACATTAATTAAGCAGTCTTGCTGCAATATTTATTACCCCCTATGAAGCACTTTTAAAAATTTCCTCAGAGAGATCGTTTTATTAAAGATTTATAATCGTCCATCCACTGCAGAATAGAAAAAGAAATTACTAGAGTTTCTTTGTACTTAAAAACCCTTCGGTTTTTTTCCATTGGAACTCCAAAGACTCACACGGACGTGACGAGAAAAATAAAAATGATTAAGTTTTTTATTGTTAGGTCCAATATAGAATGTTTTGTACACCGAAAAACATTATCTATACATTCAATATGCAACTTTTTAGAAAGCTTGACATGTTACTTATATCGTTTTAAGGAAAAGCGAAAGAAATACTATCTACAGAACAACTTGTAATTACTAAGAACTAAGTTCATTACCCCCAGTCTATCCCTAGGGAAATACACACGTAACCGGCCGCTGGATGCACGGGGGAATAAAAAAAACTAATCAATAGTCCGCCAGACACAAAACATTATCGCCTCGCATAGCGCAGAGTTTTATTAACTATCCTAGGAAGGTCCGCCCCCTGGTCGCTGCAATGCTTTTTTAATAAATGAACGAGCTCGGTGCGTCCAGTATTATGAAACAAGTGGGTCAGTTAAGGTAGTGCAAACATTGCGGCTCAACTATGTGCACGTAAAATTTACGCTATAAAAATTAAAAAACGCAGAATTAATTCCTCTATTTCAAACTTGCGTATTATATTTAAAAAAAAATGGCAAAAATATTACTGGAGAGTATTGTGTTAGTGGTATTACGGTGGTTTCGTGTTGGAGAAAAATAAATTGGTCGAGCGGGGAATAGGTCGACAATACATATTTACGTCCTGGGACTTCATAACGAGCTGCGCGGCTCCCCCTGCATTGTCTCCAGCCTCCCTCCTTTTTTATGTACCCATAATTCCCCTGCCTTTTAGTAACCGAACCGGCTGCCTTTATTCACGTATTCGTCTCGGCCCTTACTGCTCTTTTTCATATCTTTGTTATTACGTTTCGTTGTCCCTTAACTGTGATTAGACTGTGGTTTTACTAAATCAGTCTATCGTCGACTCGCTGTGCTTGAATTTGTCGCGTCAGCAGCTGCCGGAATCGAATTGTTTTACTCTTAATTATTTTTTTAATGAACTGCAATGTTACAAAAGGATCTTTCCGATAGAGAACCGTTTACATTCGAAGTCTTGTATGTACGAGTATAACTACGTCCTCTTTCTATTAATTAGTGCATTATTAACCGCATAATATATATTAAAGACAGCGTTTTAGAAGAAAATAATTTTGAATTAAACATTGTCTTAAAAGATTTAAGTTAAGTTATAATAATTAATATTTAAGATTTTAAATCGGAAAGAATCGCAATCGAATAAACATAATACTGAACAGCTCAAACAGGCGTTTAACCATCGCGTACACGAAACAATAATTTTTACAACGCTCAACTCCAATTTAGCGATAAAAGCCCAAATGCGTCCTTTTAGCTGCTCATGTATTATTCAAATGATTCCCGCTGAATTGGCTTTTATTTGTGTATACGTGTACACGAGCCGTGAATGAGAGCATTTCATTCGAATTTAGAGACGTCTTCATTAAACGTTGCTCCAAAATGTTTTAACAGATTGCGAACGAAGATTCGTTTTATACACGTCGGAGTCAAAATATTGTGACTCGTTTTTTGTATTTTTGTTTAAGTATAAATCAACTAGTACAAAAAGCTTAAAATTGACGTTAGTGATTATGAATTGTGGTTGTTAGTGTGGTATAGACACGTTATGAGGTAGTGAGAAAACCACGGGATAAGAAGAGTATTTATGTGGCATGATATGTATCTTAACTAATATTTTTTAATTGTAAAATAAATATACTCAATTAGGGTACAAGAAAAATACGAAATTTTATGCTACAGATCCTAGACAAAGCAGAAATATTATTTTTTAAGAAGAAATGTCTAAAAGTATTTACTACTTTTATATTATTTAGTATTTTATACATATAAATGATAACAGAACGCAACGAAACAAAGAAAAATATAAAAATTGTGAAGCCTGCAGATAAGATAAAGGACTTAACCTAAACAAAGAAAGTGTTACTGACGAAGGAATAGATAAATGAAGACTTTCTTGGATCTCTGAATCGGCTATTTGGATTTGGAGGTAACATAAAGTAATGTAAACATACTCTTAGATATCAAGAGAAGGAGGTATTTGCTTCTAGGGGATCCAGCCTCTAGAAAGTCTTACCATATTTTGGAGAGGATGTAAAAGTATAGATAGCAGAGATGACAAAATATCCATTGCTATTCGCAAGTGGTTAGCGTGCTTGCCCTTACGAATCACAACGGTGATTCGTAAAATGGTCAATGCTCTTCAAAATAATACTAATGTATCAGATCTGAACTAAAATAATAAACAAACACTAAAAAAGAAAAGTGAGTATCACGCTGGATAGAAGATAAACATATCCATATCACTTAATATCGTTCAAGCTAATAAAATTATTCAAATAAACGTCGAGACGGAACGTGAATGGAATGGAAGGAATATCGTAAAAGTTGATACATGTATCGGCCAGAGCGTTCCCGGAATGGCCGTCCTCCAGGGGCCATCTCGATGCAAATCCCCGGCTAAAGCTCTCTTCAATGGCCATACATTTGAATTTTTGCACAACACCTTGGACTTTGTGTTTAATGGAATAGAGGTAAACAGAATTTATTATCGCTATAGCTATCCGGCTGAGCGTTGAAGTATTTTATTCAGATCGTATTGTTTGGTTGAGAACTGAACGCGTTTTGCTTGCGTTGTTTTTAGTTCTCTTCGACGTTATAGAGTAAAGTTAATATTCCTATTGAAACCTTTTTCACAAGCCAACATAGTTTTTGTATGAATATTGGTAAATTAAGAGACTATGACGATAAAATAAGGCTCTTTGGCTTTATGTACAGACACAGAATACAGAAACTCAGAAAAAAGACAGAGAAAATAATGGAAGTCACCAAAAGATTAATCTCCATCCGTTACAATAAATACGTCCAATCGGCTCTCAAGTTCACAACACACGAAAAGAACAATAACACACAGCATCGATATATTCAAGCTTCACACGCGAACATGTTTTCGAGTTCACCCAGAATGGATGTATGTACATACATAATTAATCTCGTAGTGGTGTACCGGGCTAGCCATTTATTGCACGCACGAAGCTAGTTATGTACGAAATAGGAGAGGAAATGGTTCATTAATATACATGGTTTGGAAATTTTACGTCCTGTCTGTCCGAATGTTGACCAATAACGAAATGTATGAGCTACTAGATGTCCCCCGCGGTTTTACACGTTTATTACTGCTACACTAATATAGGTCGTAAATCGTAATACAATATTATATATACACTTTATACAGCGTAGATAATATAACCTTCCATAATAATCGTGCTATCTACCGCAAATTTTCCACACCATACTGGTAGTCTCTGTTATCAATTTCTTCAAACAAACAAACTCTTGATCTTTACGTATTAGTATTAATTGAAATATGACCGCATTAAAACATCTTCCACTCCATGACCCTATTAGGATCCTGTATCGGAGTCCGGAAACACACATCACAAACACATTTATCGCGCAATTTTAGAATTTACACCCAGAAGCGTAGCTAGGAGGAGGCGGTCCAGGGTGTCCATTGGTGACACCGATTATGAAACGTGTAAACTTATGTAAGTGTATAATTTCAAGGCGGCAAATAATGAGTACAAGTGAAATTTTGACTTGGATTCCTAAAATTAAAGGTAAATGTAACGTGCTTGACAAAAAGCCCAAAGAAAGGGAGCAATAAGTAATGCAACTTCGATTTTGATTCCAAATAACTTGCAGAGCCATAAACGAAGACGAGTAATAGATTGACTGACAGATAGTGGTGGAGCACCTTTATCGCTACCTTCGTCTAGATTAGCATTTACGAAAGGCGTTTATCAAGCGCTTGTAGTTTAAAGACCTACCTTCATCAAGTTGAGACTCGCAGTGTTGGTGTCTAAAGTGATTAATTTCTAAATTACTGAAAATGTTTTAATAGACAAAACTGCTGAACTATACAAGCATTATCAATAATATTTATTTAAAATACAAAATATCAGCGTATACTTGTGATTCTTATACTAAAAAGTGCTTATTAATATTCTGAAATATATCGCACGATAAGCTGGAAATACACATGCCAATAACTTAGACAAAAACCGTGCCATCTATGTATATGATATGCCAATGTCAAGTTGTATAAGAATCCAACAAGAATCCAATGACAGTGGTAGTTGTAGGGAAGAAACAGCGTGTTAAGTTTCTTAAATTAAAGTGATAGCCACAGACTTATTTAACTAGCATGTGCATTTCAAGCTTTAGTTATGACTGCACATAAATATCTTCAGCAGTTTCAGAAAGTAAGTAAACACAAACACACGAATACAACTATTTGACATAAATTCGAGATCAAATAGCTATTTATATAAAGTGTTATATTCAATTTCGTTACACGAAGTCCTGACTCAATAGTTAGTGACTTTCTATCCGCGGAGCAACGACAGCCAACCGCAAATTCATTTTACATTAGATCCTTTATCGGGGCGCCTCGAAAGTCAACGTGGGCTAAGTGAAAGCAGTTTTTACGTTTTTGTGGCAACGTCAATGTAACGTCAGTGAAAGTCTGACTGGTTTTGTTACGAGGCTGATCGGTTTTGCATTTTTAGTACATTGGGTTATTATGTAAGATATCAGTGATATCGGCACATTAAGGCTATTATGTGAACAAATGCCAGCTCGTATCTATTCATCATTGCGATTCGACCGCGTGGTATTTTGCAGCTTGGATTTCGCCCTAAATCTCGATGTGTCGAATACGCCTTTTTCAACCCGAAAGTTTAAGTTTATTCGTTCGTTACAATGTTGCAAAGCGTCTTTCATTACATATGAGAAGTAAATGGCAAAAAGAGTGGGTGCCATGACGCAACCTTGTTTTACTCCATTTGTTACTAGGATATCCTCAGAAAGCTCGTTTTCATGGATAACTTTCGCTTTCATGTTATCATGAAATTGGCGTATTAAGTTAACAAACTTCCTTGGATACCCAGATTTTTGAAGAGTAAGCCAGAGTGCTTCACGTGGAACTCTATCAAACGCTTTCTCTAAATCAACAAAGCACATGTAGAGAGGACGTTGATGTTCTAGACTTTTCTCTTGGAGTTGCCTAACAACAAAGATAGCATCAATAGTACCTCTGTGAGGCCGAAAACCACATTGAGTCTCAGACAGAAGGTTTTTTTCCGCTAGTTCTACTAAACGGGTATTCAATATATGTGAAACAATTTTACCAGCACTTGAGAGAAGAGATATCCCACGATAAGAACTACAATCGGAGATATCTCCTTTGCCTTTGTATAGTTTACATATTATTGAATCCCTCCAACCCTGCGGAACCTCTTCATTATCCCACACTTTTAAAATAAAATCGTAAAGTCTGTTAATAATATGACTTCCACTGTATTTGTATACTTCGGCAGGTAGTTGGTCCAAGCCAGGTGTTTTTGAGTTTTTAAGACGCTTGATTGCATTTATAAACTGTTCAAATGTTGGTGAGCTATCTAAATCTTGACAAATTGGTAATTCTTGAAGCGAGCGTACATAAGATAAATCAACGCTGAGTGTAGCTGGATTGAGGACATTCCGGAAATGTTCTGCCCAACGATTTATCACATCGTTTTTATTAGTAAATCGATGTTGGCCATCCTTTGAATATATAGGCGCAATTTTTCTAACTTTTGGGCCAAAAATTGCTGTGATACCTTCGAAGAATTTTCCACTCTGGTTAGTATCAGCATATAGCTGAAGTTCGCTAGCCTTTTCTTTCCACCAATTATTTTTCAGTTCACGAATTTTTGATGTTAATCTATGTTGAGCTATTTTCTTATTTAAATTTTTTTCATCTGAATGAGCGTTTAGTTCACATCTGTACCTTTCAACTAGACCCCGTATAACTTCATCAGAAGCGTCAAACCAATCCTGATTTTTCTTCTGGCTTTTTCCTATAGTATCCAGAGCACATCTGCGAAGATCAGAAGCGAAAGATTCCCATTCTTCGTCTATAGTAGGAACTTCAGTTAGTAAAGAGATTGAAGCAAATTTTGCATCCAGTTCCTTACCTAAATGCGTAGACGTAACAAGTTTTGAGTAACCTAATTTCGGCGGTATTATATGAGATGCTCGCCGTGGTTTATTGGTTTTTAAACAGACTTTTGTCCTAATGAGATTGTGATCAGTCCATCCAAGTGCTCCGCGCATCGCTCTTGTAATATGTACGTCCTTTAGGTCTTTTTGACGTACAATTACATAGTCCAAAAGATGCCAATGTCTAGACCTGGGATGCATCCATGATGTTTTGTACTTATTTGGAAGTCGAAAAAATGTATTCGTAATGCTAAGATGGAATTCAGCGCAAAGTGATAGAAGCTTTAGCCCATTGTCATTACATTTTCCTATCCCATGTTTTCCAAGAACACCGTTCCAAGCATCGAAATCGGCACCAACGCGAGCATTAAAATCTCCCATCATAATAATTTTGTCGTGTTTTGGAATACTTTCAAGAATAAGGCGCAGTTGTTGGTAAAATTCTTCTTTGTCTTCTTCCGGTGAAGGTAAAGTAGGAGCGTAGGCACTAATAAGATGAACTCGTTTGTTATTATCTAGCGGAATGCACAGCGTCATAAGTCTATCATTAATACCCTTCGGTAATTCCCGCAAGTCCCTAGCCAATTCATTTCGAATGGCGAACCCAACGCCATTACCCGCTCTCACACCAGAAGGGCGCCCAATCCAGAAGTAAGTGTAACCACCTAACCGTTCACATAGCTGTCCGGTATCACTTAGATGGGTTTCACTAATTGCAGCAATGTCGATTCTATAGCGAGACAGTTCTCGTGCTATTATTGCCGTCTTCCTTTCCGGACATTCGTTACGGTTATTATCTAGTAAAGTCCGTACATTCCATGTAGCTAAGGAAAATCTTTGTTGGCTTTGTTTCTTTCGACCGCATTTAGCCGATGTATAGATGCCCGCGGCCTGACACCTAGTTGTACAATGAGACGGACTATTTTTAGGCCACCTTTTCTAGGCCCCTCCTCTGTGCAGAGGAAAGCAGAGTGATCCTGAAAAGGGCTGCTTTGTCACCAGAGTGCTGCCGAACTCAGAGTCCCGTCTCAATCGACTCCAAGAGCGACCACTCTCTACTGGCCGCCTACGTGCAGAGAACCAACTAAGGCTTTGGCAACATCGATACCATTACCTTACCGCCAGCACTCCATCGCCGCAGGGCTTTTTATAACGCTCAAAAACCGTGATGAATAGCATGGGTCATCTGCGCGTGATTTTATTTATAGTGGGTCAGTGTTTGCGCAGGCACAGATCCACTCTCTTGTCCCTTCCTCTGTTGTCCGATGGACCGGGATACTGGTACGACCGGCAGAGTTGAGGATGCAGCGAAAGACCGTATGTCACTATATGGATCCTGACAAACGCTCTAAGGTGCTTCGCATTACCTTGCTGCATGACATCATATAAAAAACTGTAAAAACTGATGATGCAGGCTTTGTGTACAATGGTGGTGGATCTCCCAATATTAAACTACATGATGTACTCGTGTAGTCCCCTTCACTAGGTTTTGCCCACTGATATTCGTGGTTGCCCGGGGTGTGGCCGTCGTGTACACTTCGACTTCTTGGAGCCACTAGTGAAGAGCTTGTGAGGAGTAAAAGTTTAATGATTAAATTAGCTTTGGAGTACTTGCGATCCTCACTACACCCTAAAGTGATCTAAGCTTAGAAATTATTTTCGTA
>DVXP01001629.1:0-14477 GCA_018235645.1 Junonia grisea | reverse complement strand
GGATTAAGCTCCATATCCTTCTCCCTAATAGGAGAAGAGGCCTATGCCCATTAGTGGGATATGTACAGGCTGTGTTACGTTTTTGTTATGTTATTACTAAATATTTTTATTTACATTCAAAAATTTATTATATCACTTATTTAAAAAGCTCATTTCTGAAAAATGTAGAGATTAAAATGGAACTGCATAACGGACAAAGCTTCATCAGAAACGATAAAAAAAAATCGCTATTTCTCGTCAATTGTCAATCTCGTATTCGCTTTACAAAATGATTTTATTACGCACTGTTTAATTTGGCTAGTATTATAAATATTTCCGTTTTTGTTGATTGTTAGTATAGTATATTACTACAGTTGATTTTTATTAATACTAGCAACCAACCCCGTGATTTAAAACACTTTTTGTTTCATTAATATTAACCATTTATTTTAAACAGAGTTTGAGGAAGTAGAGTTCTGCCAAGCTGCTTTTTTGGTTGAACACAAATATTTAACAGTAATTTTTGTTACATAAGTAAAATGAAAAATCCGCTTATATTTTCTTTATTTAAATTTGTCTTTCATGGCAATCCTCGACCAAAGCACTACATACATATAGATAGAGGTGAAGTAGTCGTTCCTTGTTACTTATTAAGTGCAACATTTCTTTACACTATTAACATTTTAACCACACTTTTTCAGCGGTTTGCTCCTGACTATCACTATAATAAAAGTAGGCTTACAGACGTACCTCAAATGATCAATCGAGATAATTACTTTTGACATTGAAATAATATTTCAATTATTTTGTTTACATTAACAATTAGGACTTTGCTTCTTTTTTAATTTAGTTTATTAAATTCCGAAATGCGAAGGAGGATCTGCACCCTCCCGCTCTAGGAAAACTAATTCATGAGAAGACATAACACTCCATCGCTTTTTAATCGACTTCAAAAAGAAGGAGATTATCAATTCAACGTATGTACAATTTTACATATGTAATATTTTAAGAAATTGCTCAGTTTTTGGATATGTTAGTCTATTTCCAGCTTCCAGCTTCTAAAAATAAGTGCCGAATGTATGTATGTCTGTATGTTTGTATATTTGTATGTTTGTCCGCTCATATCTCCCACACTATTGGTTATAACTATATATAACTGGTTGGTTTGTGAATTATTTTTTTTTTTCATTGGCTTAATTTTCCTCAACTTAGGATATGGTACAAGTTCTATCAAAATCGGTTCAGTAGATTTTGAGTTGTTGAATAAAAGGTTTAAGTGTGTAACGGCTAGCTTATCGACAGTGAGAATCAAAACCTTGAGAAATATATCAAAACCTAAAAAAAGAAATTAACAAAAAAATATAAAATAAAACTTAGAGATTTACACACAGACCTCAAATCGTTTTATTTGTACCTAATTTTTATTTATTTATGAGTTAATTTAAAAACCTCTTTTAAAGTCAGTTTATTTTTTTTTTGTAAAAAGTTATTTATTTTACGCTTTTTCGTTACAGGTGATTGATTATTAATAGGAATCCATAACATAATTTACACGCCTGTGCAGATTATCCATAAAGCACTCCATTATGTGGCTTCCAACTCTAAATATAAGTTAACTCCCGTTCGGCGCGTTGCGGATTGCAACTTACATTACGCTTTACCTAATTTACAGTGGCCTATTGTCATCTGTTCATGACCAATTAGAAAGTATCGTTTTTCCCGATGAAGGGCTGTTAATTGTTGAGGCGTTCTCCTGGTACTCCATCATCAGCTAGACTTCATCATATGCATGTTGACTAAAATCGATTGCTTAACGACTATATGAAAGAAATAGAAACCAAACCCGTATAATGGTTACTTATTGTTATTAAGTTTTGACCATTCATGGTTTTCGTCAGCCGTTCCACTTCATCAAATGTTACTTCGTGTAACCTAGTTACTTAGAAAAAAACCGAAATCACCTACTTAAACTTCAATACTTTATAGAAGGATGTGTTATTTTTATTTATGATCTTTTAGTTCACTTTTGAAGTCAGTTTATTTTTTGTAAAAAGTTATTTATTCTATAATATAGTCCATCTATGGCGTCATGTTGGTTCATATTGGTTGGTTATTTGATTTTTGTCATATAATTTTTTTAAAATCTTTTTAATATTAAATTTTGAAAAACAATATCAAAGATAATCGGCAATGGTTGCAGTTGTCGTTATAATTATCCAGTGATTTACCGTTGATTAGTACTTAATTTTCTGTGAAAATATAATTAGGTATGTCGATTTATTTTAATTAATCGAATGTTAAGGAGTTATATTGTCTGAGATATGAAATTTACATTCGTGACAGGCGAACATACTACATATACGACAAAGCTTTATTTCCCAGGGTACTTCTAAAATTATTTACTTATTGAAGCTCAATTAAATATCAGTTATCGCTTTTTAAATATGCGTGTGACAATTAGTTAGTAAAATAAAGAAAAACAATGGGAAAATCAATGTTAAATACACTATCATCGACCTTGAAATTATTGAAACGCCCTTAATATATTTGGGGCAACGTAGAAGTTGAGAAAAATGCAAATCAGTATGTACGTGCGAGCGGGGTAGAGGGAAGGCGTGCATGCGCTTAAAGCTCTGCAGTATCGATTTTTCCCTCCCTTTAGCGGGAAAGTGCGCGCGTCAGGGTCCGCGGGCGAGGGCGCGGGGGGGGCGGGGCGGGGCAGAGGAGGGTCTCGGAGGACGCTGGCTCGGCCCGGACCCTCAGATTACGTAACGCACACGCACAGGACGGCGCACAAACAATGTGATTTATTTTACTCACTTTTTTTCTACTGTTTTAGATTTTACAATTTATAGGATTAGTATCGTGATATATTCCAGTTTTCGCGCGACTTTTTTCTTTTAATTTTAGTGACTATTTTGATGTGTAGTTTTAAAATGTCGACATTTTTCGCAAGTTATACCGGTAACACTCTAATTAGGTAATAGTTTATAGTGACTATTGTAATAGTAAGCACATAATGGAAGCTATAGTAAGATGAATAGTTTATTAGCATTAAACAAGTAAACGTGTAACAAAAATATTTTATGTGAGTTTTTGTGAAGTCGAATGATCATTTTAGACTAATCAATAATCCCGGGAAAAATGATTATATGTAGGAGATTAAAAAAATATATTAAAATGAAAGAAAAAAACGTGAAAATTTAATTAAAATTTTCGCCTGTAAGGGAAGTACCCTTAAATTTTGTGGAAAGTGGAGACCCTGACTGCACAAATATGAACGGTAAGACGGCATACGAGTACATGCATGAAACCTCTATTTTTTAAATAGCTGATAAAATCTCTAAATTATGCCAAAGACTAGTTAGCGCGATTACGGGTTCGATTCCCCTAAAAAAATGAATTGGCAATATGGAAGCACGAATGGCTCGTTTTGGCATTGTAAGTTTGGTATTGTGATGTTGATTGTAAAGTAAAAATAATTTATAAATTATAAATTATGAAATACTTATTTAATAATATTTTTCATCATGAATATGTTAAGAGTCTACAATGATGTTCCGTGCTATCCTCCTCCTTGCTGACATTTACGTTTTGTTTATCAAAATAAAACATTTTCTTTTTACAATTGTTTATTATAACTTGAAAAACAAAGTATCAGAATGTTTATAAATGTATTACATAATTATGTAATACTATATAGAGTAAGGAAAGCCACCTTTTTATACGTCCTACAAATATGAATGTCTGTTTGTTACACTTTCACATCTATGATCACAACTAGTCTTAAGTCTAAATTTTTCACACTCTTTGCGGAGTATAAAAAAAAAGATATTGCAACAATATGATATAAAATTTTCTATAACAATGGGCGCCACCCCAGGCACAAGTAAGTACTTATAGATACATTTTAGTAATGTGTTTACTAGAAAACTGACAACGAATAAAAGCGTATTATGAAGATTAATGTGTAACCTATCTATTAAATAAACAATAATTAAACCTTGCTCTACATATTTAAATGTAGCGAGGCAATTGAATTCTAAACGAAGGAATGCCCTCTATTCGCTTCCAAATCAAATCTCAATTTAAAAACATTAACATCATCTTCTATTCAGTGCGTTATTAATGTCTCTTTACGAAAATGAGTACTGATGTAGGTTGGGGCTAGCTAGAATAAAGAATAATAATTTGTTAAAGTTTCGTTAACTTTTAGACATAATTATTAATTAATTAATTAATTATGATTACATTAAAGTTAATCTGCTTAATCAAACTCTATTTAATTAATGACGTAATATCACGCCTGTCTAAAACTTACGAGTGACAATCGCTTATACAAAGTAGGTGCTTCGTGCAGTTTCGTCGCGAACGCAGAGCCAGTAGAGCGCGCGAGCGGCTGCCACCGGCGCCTGCGCCGCTCAATGCGTTTATCATTTCCGTGATATCCAAATACGTAATTCCTACTACCAAAGAAAATACTTCGATTTATATTGTAAACCTTTTTTTCATTGTTTAATATTTTTCCGGTTTCTTATACTGTCTTTAATGTAATATGCCGGCATATTAGTATTAGAAAGAAAGGAATTATCCAATCCATTCGTGGAAAACGTAGAGTCAACATTTCCAATAATGGAGCAGAGCGAATCGTACGCAATCTTAGATATTAATATAGGTGATAAGAATTCAGAAAACTCAGATGATAACGACATTAAAAAGAAGACACCTCTCACAACTGTAATAAAAATTCGTAAGTTTTGTAATACCTAAAAAAAAAAATTGGAAATCTATTTTCATACCCAATATAAAATCATGATCAAATTAGATTATAGTTACAATAACATCACGTACAATTTTTCTCACACCATTATATTCATCGTGTAGGTATATTTTTTGTGTTCACGTAAGTTTATCAGAAAAGTTAATAAGTATGATTGTCTATTAAGATCGTGTGCGTGGGAGTTGCTCTAAATTGATGTATTGATCGTTTTTATTCTTCGTTATATAAAAGAAAACTTTTTGCGGAATCTATTAAGCCATATACTTTTTATTTAACACTACGATGTTAGTACATATTTTGGGGCCATAAAATAGTTGAACTAATTATAGCGACAACATAACATGTTACATTGATGAGCACGTATGTCGTTTCCGCTCGTTGTCCTTAATGTTTGATGCGCACGCGCTGCGTCCCTGGGTTCTGGTACTCAGGAAACCCGACGTGTTCCACTTCGTCGCGCCCATTGCACTGAGACTAGTACTGAGACAGTACTTGCATCCTCACAAAAGAACAACATAATTTTTGTACGCAATTTACCTAGCGCTTTCACGTTTTGTTTATGTGAAATAAGTCGTCCAGTGTAATCACTGTTATCTGCAGGAAGTCGCTGAGTTCATATCCGTATTAGTTCGCAGTAATCAAATAAGAAAAGAATGCCTATATACATTATGATATACAAAGTGATATAGTTTTTATTAACACTGTCAGACAGTGATAAATATAACTTAATGTTTTCGTATTTTTCAATCACATTTTACACGTTTAATTTTTCAAACCAGAATTGAGTCATCTATAATAGGGTTTCTTAATACATGATATTGTTATTATTTATAGTATAGATGCTCATAACTGTTAATTAAACAAAGCTTTGTTTACAGAGAGAGAGCGCGGGGAACGCGATTACATAGGATTTGCGACTCTACCGGAGCAAGTTCATCGCAAATCAGTTAAAAGAGGGTTCGACTTTACACTGATGGTTGTCGGAGAATCTGGGCTTGGCAAGTCGACATTGATCAATAGCCTCTTTCTTGGAGATCTTTACAAAAATAGAAAAATTTCCGATGTTCAAGGTAAATTTTGTAAAAGAAATCATGATAAAGGATCCTAGGGCAGTAATTATTATCTATTGCTAACTATATGATATGACTAATCCAATAAATTTAACTAAATTAAGGCATGGTCACGGTCACGTATATACACATAAATCAAACAAGTGAATCGTCGACAATCTTTATTAAGATAGCGGATGTCATGCTCTATCTTATTGATAGTCCGACCGTTTGAATGCGCATACACACAGACATATACAAAGGTATAATAATATAAATAAAATGTATTAAATTATTGCAACAGACAGAATTGAAAAAACAACAACAATAGAGAAGAAAACAATGGAAATTGAGGAGCGCGGAGTGAAGCTACGGTTGACGATAGTAGATACGCCTGGTTTCGGCGATGCCATCAATTGTGAGGACTCGTGGAGGGTTTGTTCCGCGTATGTGGACGAGCAGTTTAGACAGTACTTCACCGACGAGAGTGGACTCAATAGACGACACATGCAGGACAATCGAGTTCATTGCTGCCTTTACTTTGTCCCGCCTTGGGCGCACAGGTGAATACACACAAATATGTAGAAAAATACTTACATACATACATATATAGATATGTTACCTACATAACCCAACACTGATTAGCATGGTAATGCAGATATTTGCGTGGATTGAGATATTAAGCAAAATCCGTAACCACCGTAAATAACGTTATGCTGGATAGAGTCGCTAAAAATATTAAAGTAGTTTTAAACAGTAATAAATTTTAGTAGCATCTCCTTAGCATATAATAATACAATATCAAAAAGATGTTAATACGAATTGGTATTTAAAATTGGTTCAAGTAGTGATGATAGAATTTATTACACCGTCTTTAGGTGTGTTAATGGTCAATAAAATCTTGTTGTGTTAATATCCCTGATAGAGCTGCATAGCATTTCGATTGATTCATGTTGTCACAACAGATAATAACTATCAATCAATAAACACGTATCATATCAATCAATTATGTTAGGTATGCGGTTTATCGATTTATTTACTTAACAGTATTTTCGCCTTCGTCATACTTGTTTTGAAGTCTAAATACAAAATTCTTTTACATTTAAAAATATATTAATGTAAAATACGAGTCGGTTTCTATAATTTTGTTTTAAATGCAGTTATTATACCTAACTTTTTTTTCAATTTTATTTCAATTACAAAAATATTCGGCGAATTCTGATTAACTGAGTAAATTTTGGTTTAAATAATACACAAGACTCTCAATGTAAATATTTATTTTGGTAAAGACTACTTTTTTACTGCTAACCTTCACATACCCTATACCCTGTACAAATAACGATAATTTGAAAAAGTCTTTAGGTATACTTATTACATCTTATTATTTATAAACGACGATTTGTCATTGATTAAATATTTTAGTATGTAAGTATATATATAAAAAATAACTTTCAGTTTACGTCAAGTAGATCTGGAAATGATGAGAAGGTTGCATCGAAAAGTGAATATAGTAGTAGTGATCGCAAAGGCGGACTCCCTGACTGCCGCAGAAGTGAAGCGGCTGAAGACTCGCATCCTTAACGATTTGGAAGAACATCAAATTCAGGTGCTTTATCTTTGTTGGATTTCGTTTCTTTATAGTTACTTGATAACTTTACCTTTTATTGGAATTATATTTTGGCGCTTCGTACGTGTTTATATGGAAGTATTTTCGCTTCTATCACACGCTGACTAAGTTTTATCATTTTATTTGTAAATGCTTTGAGTTTTAGACTATCAACAAAATTTTACATGTTCGTTTCCATTATTACACGTAAAGTCATAACATTGTAGAACAGAAGTAGGTATGATAAATAAAAAATATGTATACATTTTGTTAATATGATACTTAATATTTTCGTAATCTGGTGTACATTGTAATGTGGTGTACATTGAAATAAAAGATCATAGGCATATTTAAAACGGTTAGACTCTTGAGCACGATCGCCGAAAAGTATTCGAAACTTTATGTCAATTATTATCATATATTAGCTATTTCATTAATTATACAATTATATTTCAATTTATCCTTAATTGTTAAGGTATACCAATTCCCGGAGTGCGACAGCGACGAGGACGAGGAGTTCAAGCAGCAAGACCGCGAACTAAAGGCCGCGGCGCCCTTCGCCGTCGTGGCGTCCGACACCGTGCTGGAGGTGGGCGGCAAGCGCGTGCGCGGCCGCCAGTACCCCTGGGGCATCGTCGATGGTAACACTCTACTTTCATTTATATTGTGGATATATTGTTTATGGTCTAACGGTAAAAGGGGTGGAAAGCCTAATTGGTTAATGAGAGCGTATGCAATTATACACGTAGACAGTTTTTACAAATGCTTCATAAAGATTTAAGTATCAATCATACAAAATTAATATACCTACATTTTTAGTAAAATAGATAGGTACTTTCTTTTTACAATATTAAATAATTCAGTTTATTACACGCAACACGTATAAATATTAATCATCAGGAAAAAATTACATAAAATAATTAATTTACAAACAGTGGAAAACCCGCGACACTCCGACTTCACGAAACTCCGGACGATGCTGATTTCGACGCACATGCAAGACCTGAAGGACGTTACACAGGACGTCCATTACGAAAACTTCCGAGCCCAGTGCATTTCACAAATTTCGCAACATGCAATGCGAGAAAGAGGGTACGATTGCCTTTTGTTATATTATAAATCATCCAGGTTACTTTTGTTCTACAACTTTTTATTTACCAACAGAAAGCTGAAACGAGACTCGATGGGCAATAACACCGATGTTGTATTCACGGACACAGACCGTTTACTTCTGCAGAAGGATGAAGAGGTATATTTGAGTTTGATTTTAAAATAATTTTGAAATTACAAACGTACAAATTATTACCTACTTACCTTTACCTAATTACTATTTTAATTCAGTTTACCGACTTCGTTAAATAATTCCTAAGGAACGTCTAATTTATTTAACATACATTTTGCCAATGAAAATAAGATATTTATATTTAAATAAGTTAACAATAAATATACAAACATCTGTATAATACTTTGTGATGTTCGCAATATATAGGACTATCTTGGACCTCGTACGTACTGAACATGGTGCATGGTTTTCAGTAAAAGCATTATTTCTGACCATAACCATAATACAACATCTATTAGAATAGTATGTGACTACATAAGATCATTCCAACTAGGTTTAGGTACATATTAACGTAAGATAAGACGCATGGTTCAATTCAGGTCAGGCAGTCGACCCACGATGCCACAAAATTTAATAATATTAACGACACGCTCATCTTAAATAGGCTACATCGTTTGAATCTTATGCATGCGGACTGTTGTAATACAGCGTAGTTTACTTACACTAGAAAATGTATGAAAACGAGTTTCGACTTTCTTATGACTTAGGAATCTAGGTTTCAACTTCTAAAATGTTAGAAAATCGTGGATTTAAAATTAAATAGTTATAAATAAAATAATATTTCATCAAACGCATGCAGGTAATTTGGTTGATGTTATTGTTGTTATTACTGCCTAATATGTACATTTATTTGATTTTCAGATACGACGTATGCAGGACATGTTAACTCAAATGCAAGAAAAACTCAAAGCTTCCGATAAAAAACATGACAGTATTATTGATGTATAGGAAATAGACTGCAAATGTAGCTAAGGATTAAAGTAATGTTTTAATTAGTTGTAATTAATAGAAAGTGTTTAGGAAAATTCGAAGAATTTAATTTATTGTAGTTTGTTAACATTTAAATGAGAAAACGTATTATGTGCGTATAAAATAATTGTACATTGTTTTATAGAATCGAATAGGATTTTTTATTTACTCCAAACTGTATAATGTTGAAAATATGTAGAAAAAAAAAACAAATCAGGGGCATGAACATTTGAACAGATTTACAAACATGATCTTATTAAAGAAAATCATTGTAAGTTTTTAAAAATAGTATCGTAGGTAGCTATGGGGCGGTGGAGGCGTTCCGCCCTGGATGTCACGATTAAGGAGATGGCGACACCCGATATGAAACGTGCGAAATTTCTGTAAAAGTGTATATTTAAAGGTGGCGAATACTAGTAAAGTGCAACTTCTACTTGGATCCGACAAAAAAGTCATTCGGAAAGTGTCTTAAAGTATAGGGGCGCAAAACCTTAGGGATACGCCCTTAGTATCAGCTATGCCCCTGCTTATAAAGAAGCAAGTAAATAATTCAAGCCCCACCTGTTCTTACACTTCGCACTAACGAAAATCTTTATTTATTTAAGTCAGTTAATATCACGTTAGACTACCCACCTGTCTTTGTACATGTACACTACTTAAGTGTTAGAGATGCAGAAACAATAGATAAGCAGATCTATATAATATCTCTCCGGTAAATAACATATTTAACTAAAACAAAGATTCCAAAATAAAATGTATCTGCCTATTAAATTTTATTAAACATTTATTTAAAGCTTGTATAGTCAAAATTTATTAATTGAATATAAAAATTGTAAATGTTTCTTTTTCATATCTTTCGATGTACCTATGAAATGTTGTGAAGACTTATATAATGAGATGTGCATCTACGTAAATTCACATTTAAAAATTTAAAATTTTACTATTTTTACAATTTTAAAATCAAAGAAATTTATTTCAAGCAATACTTTGTTGTTCGCCACATTTGTCTTTTCATGCAAGCTAGATCTGACATTGTCATTAATTACAAAGTTAATTACTAATTCAGAATTATATTTTTTTATTTGAATATATTTCCTCGCTTTATGGATATGTTGATGCGTAAAGATTGTGATTATTTTTTTATTTGTTGACTTGAAGGTTATCTGGAAAACACAAATACCAAAGGTTTATATACACCTACTGCGAATTTTTGTATACTAAAATTATTGCAGTAAATTGATACTTTATCTATTATTCGTTTTCTTTCATCGTCCTAAAATATGCCAAAGGTAATGGCATAGGATAAGGATCCTACCTACCATATCAGTCCCATCCTATGTACAGTCTACACAGTCATATAAAATGCTTTGTCTTTGATATGTGACTAATAGCTGGAGAGCGACTGAACTCTAGGCTAGAAATTCTTATAGTAACAGGTAGCCATCGCCTGGCAGGCGCCCTGCACATCCTACCCCTATATTTAAAAGTATGAAAAAAGAAATATAAAAGCCGTGGTCGTGTGTCAATTTTGCCTGGAATGTGTTACATAATTAATTAGAGTAAGTTTACACAATTTTTCGAGTTACTCTCAATAAGCCCTTTCATATGATACCCTTATTGTAGAAATGCATTAAAAATAACTATTCCGCTGGCTTGGATGGTCCGCCATCTTGGATTTAGAATGTCACCATATTACTTTTCGAGTTACTCTCAACAGGCCCTTTCATTTGATACCCATATTGTAGAAATACAATAAAAATATTATTTTTCTAGATTGGATGGTCCGCCGCCATATTGAGTTTAGAATGACGTCATGCATTTTATCGTATATTGTCGTCCAAACTAAATATATACGCAAAATTTCAGCTCAATCGGTTGAAGATATCTTTTTCAAAATTGAGTAGCAAAAATCCACCCGAAAAAACTACATTCACATATTGCAAGATAATCTCGAAACGGCTGGACCGATTTTGATATAACATATGAACCACCGCTAGAAAACCCTCTTTCAAATAAAAAAAAATCAATTCACCCGCTAAGGCGGATTTGGATTTTTTTTATTTATATGCTATGGTGCCACAGACAGATAAACAGACACACAGACAAACATAGCGGTAAAACTTATAATACCCCACTTTTTTGGTCGGGGGTTAAAAATTTAAATATTATAAATATTTCAAGCAAGAAGTTTAGTTTAAAGATTTTTTTCTACACTTTCAAAAGTATAGGGGTTGATGTCTGCCAGACGATGGTTACCTACCTTACTTAACAGGCTACGATTCATCGTTAATCGCTATACGAATTTTTAGCCTTACAGACGTACGAATACTATAACAGATCAACGAACAGCCTAAACTTTAGTTATAGTTTTCAATTTTTTTTAATTAACATTTATTAGCTCAGGATGGCAAAGTCCGAAGACCTGGTAAATACCAATGACAATGAGAAGGATGATTGAATTGCCTGATTGAATGTGATGTATCCAATTTTCCTAGTGTCCAAATAGAAAGTTAAATAATTGGCCAAGAGCATGAAGAGTTCCATAATTTGAATCATAATAAACGAACATTCAATAATTTCATCTTTGAAATCAACTAATTTCTAAACAACTCACATATTTATCATAACAATTTTCAACGAAATCTGGGCGAAATCGAAGCTATTGATGATTTTAATCGAAGGTCGCTTCAAGATGTTGCCAATCCCGCCCGTAACTCCCTTCACATATGGTAGAAATGCAGGTTGTCACTCAACTGTGGGTGGCTTGATACGGCTTCTGCGATGCTGGCGAGGCACGGGTAGCTTGTTCTGGTGGAGTGCAAGCTTGACCTGGCGTAGCTCGTCCTCTAGGTGTTCAGCATCACAGAGGTGGTGGGCTCTCTGAAACAAAGATTTGCCAACGGTAGCTAACTGACTAGGGTGGTGGTGAGAGTCACCATTGAGGTATTTATTAGTGTGTGTGGGTTTCCTATAAACTGCGTGACTTAATGTTTTGTCAGGATTCTTGATAACAAGGATCTCAAGCAAAGCTAAAACATTATTTGCCTCTAATTCCATAGTAAATTTAATGTTATTATTTATAGAATTAAGATGTTGTAAAAATGCAGATGTTAAATCACAAGCCCACTAGGTAGTATTGTGAAAGTGTCATCTACGTACCGTTTATAAAACCTGGGTGCAATTGGTCCGGAGCGAAGAGCCCTTTCATTTTTTTACTATAACAGTTTAATTATTAAAATATATTATGAAAAACGAAATAGTTAAATAAACACTAATAAAAATGAATATTATAATTAATATAAAAATATTCTAACATTCTACTAAGTTATTTTGCTCAACCCTGCAATTACTCGCACAAAAAATTTGGACCCGACAGGTGGGTTTTGGGCATAGGGACGGTTACTTTGTCATCTTGCAATTGCACTCACCTGTCGGGTTGTTATGTATAAGAGAAAAATAGCCCGTGAAATGTTTATAAAATACAGGTATGGCATGAGTTCTCAATGACTACTGTGAAATTATGAATACCATAAGTATTACCTATATTTTTAAGTATTTATTTTTTCAGCCACAATTACTAATTTATAATTATAAAATATAATAATTAATAATTCACCACAATATAGTAGAGTTATTGGTGGTACCTAAAGTTGATTCGACTGACGAGGAAGATGCAGAGGAGTAGCTAATTGCCCATCCTGAAGATGACACACTGTTGACTGTGATTAAAACAATATGAATAAAAGAAAATTTACATACTAAATCCATAATAGGATATCACCTGTCTGTGATTAAATTAAAAATTAATTAGAATTTAAAGAATTAAGTCTATTTTTTTGTGTTATATTAAAGGAAAATTCTATTTTATTAGCTACAGTACTGAAATTTTGAATAAAAATATAATATTTTCCAAGTAAAAATGTATTTTTAGGGTTCCGTAGTAAAAACGGAACCCTTATAGTTTCGCCATGTCCGTCTGCCTTTCTGTCCGCGGCTTTGCTCAGAGGTCCTTCATACCTACTAGAAAGCTGGAATTTAGTATGAGCATACATATGAACCACGCCGAGAAAGTCGTACAATAAAATCTTGAAAATTATTTTTGTTTTGGTGTCCCCCCTATATGTGAAATGAGACAAAAAAAAATTCTCACTTTTCCCGTAGTGTGTGGTATCGTTGGTTAGGTCGTTCAAAAATATTATAGGTGTGGGAAAACCATTTTTCCGAACGACGAACTGTTTCCGAAATATTCAGCTTCAAAGTGTCAAATTTTCTTAGAGTCAAGTGTCCCCCCCACTATTCCACTAAACCATTGCTTCTAAAAATGTGAAAAAATTGACGTTAGTAGTACATATAATGAATTTAAAAGCAAAATTGTCACGGCTAAGTAGGCCTTTGAATATCACATTTAATATAATAAGCGTCAGAAAATTAACACTACAAGTATTACTTAACATATTGGTTACAAAAAAAGTTAGCATTGAAAACCCCTGTAATATATATATATACAGGGGTTTATAATATATATGTATATTATATATCCTGTATATAATATACAGGGTGTCCCGGAAAGTGTAGATCAAACCGAACAGGGTTGAAGGGGAGGTCATTTGCTCATCTTCTGGCCCCAAAAGTTGTTATCCGATTTTTTGTAGTTTAAGATTTAAATCGATTTTAGTATTTTTTCAAAATCTTGCATAGAGTTCCACAAAAATGTTAATAAAAAAAATACTGTGACGGTTACAGGTTTAATTTTTTTTAGAAATCTTGGCAAATACCTTGTCTATCCTTGAGTACTGTTATTTTTTAGCCAGCAATCATGTATCAAATAATACAATAAGGAAAATACCAAGTCTTCTGTTTTATATGAAAAGATGTTTTATATATATATATATATATATACTAGCTGTTACCCGCGGCTTCGCCCGCGTGAATTAAGGTTTGTCTAAGCAAGACGATATAACATATTTTAAT
>DVXP01001628.1:0-14479 GCA_018235645.1 Junonia grisea | reverse complement strand
AAAAAAGTAAAATTCAATAACCTGACTGATTACGTCCGCTCTATTGAAAGGGCTATGTTTCGATCAGCTAACTAGTTAAACGTTGAGTGACGTTTGTTGAATCAACGTTCGGCCTAGTGATTCAATTGAATGTCGTCATTCAATGAATGCGCTAGTGATTCAATTGGATAGCGGATTCAACAAGATGACTGCGACATATATAGTATCTATTTAACTCATTGATATCTCAATTGAGAAGGTACTCAAAGCCTTCTTGAAAACACGTGAGTATTCTAAGCTCATCATAAATTGTCGAGTCACTCAGTCAATCAATGTTATGCAAAGAGGTGAGTATTATGTTCAGCATTTTCTTGTAATGTTTACTATGGCACTATTATACGCAAACCATTCTAAGCAAAAGCATTATTTTAGATACGTATGTACATTTTGATAAATTAGAGCTCTAGATGATTTAAATTAAATATCATAGCAATATCTTAAGCACGTGGTAAAAACAATACTTAAAAAAGCAACATTTAAAGAGTGAGAGAGAGAGACACTTTATCAGACATTACAGAGAACAGAAACCAATGCTTGTTTTTCAAAAGCATTATCTATTAAGTGTAAAGAAAAACTAGTGAACGCAGTAAGATAGAGTTAGGTGGTAGTTGGTACCAACATATGAGCAAATGTTACAACAGATCCAACGTATTGTATGCGCGGAATCTAGTTTACAGTTATGTGCAATGCGTACGCGATGCCCCGAACAATCAGACATGATATTGAGAGCGACACGAATGAGGCTGACTCATGCATTTCACTAACATACCTAATTTATGCACCTTGACATGATACATATTTATTAACATTTTTACATTTTAATTAAATACTTAAGTTTATCTTTATATCGAATGCATATTTAAAATATCATAACATCAACAATAATAATTCTTCGGAATGCAAAAAGTGGACATTTCTTTGATGACTTGGACATTGGTATTTTGTGCGATGTACTCTTTTGGAATTTCGACTTTGCACCTTCGTATCTTTGTTAGTCATAGCGTATTGTAATGAATCTAAAAAGTCACAACTATAACATTAACTTGTTATGGATTGTGTACATGTGTCAGTAATGCTATATTTGCTACATTGAAAGCAAAATAAAACGCCTAATCATCGCCCATTCACGTGATTCGATAAAACGAAAACAATGCGAAACTAAAGCCATAATTCCGAGTACATTTGAATAGCATTTATGTCCAAAGCATCGTTGGAATAGCACCATGTTTAGCGATAATCGCAACTGTAAATGGTGATCCAGCGCTGTGCCATGCGCGCGCGCAGGCGGTCGATATTCAGCGCGCGCGCGTCCCACATCGCACTTCCGAGCACTATCACGCTCTATGGATTCGATTCTAGCAAACTTTTTTACTGTGCTCAGATTTCTGCGCCACTGACGTAAAACTGTAATCGTAACTGTTAAATTACAATTACTTTTCTGTGCTACAATGATTAACTTAACTTTATATTTTAGCAGCTAAGTCAGACTATAGCGACACCCTGAAAAAGATTGTTGACTTTGACGATTCGATGACGTCGTAGGTTGCAGTAAAATTGTTAACATATTATGCATACAAAATCTAAATACTACAAAATAAGCAAATCGGTCACTATGTCAATAGCAATACGACAATAAACGTTTTCAACAGTACTATCGGGATGATCTCGCGGCATCACAAAGGGAAACAAATGATTCCACTGGCGGGGTGCATCAGTCACATCGAGCACAATACGAGTCATTGAGAGCAAGTGGGTCGCCAACAATGGCTGCTGAGATGCGACTCAATGGACACGCTGTAATGATGTCACAGCGGACACGGGAACAATGCCCCCAGCACAATTAACTGTAGCGTATCCTCCGTAAACAAGCGGAATGTGACGAAAGACCACTCGATCAGGAATTTATTCCAATGATTAAAGGACTAATCCAGTTCCATATAATCTTTCATGTATGCAAATGTGTCAGCGTTGTAATTACATAACGTGTCGTGATATGTAGCGTTTACTGCATTATCGTGTTAATGAGCAGCGGAACCTTGACGTGGAAGCCTAGACGTAAATATCTGAACATTTCATTAATAGTCCAGTGTATCAATGCCGTGACATTTGTTAGTGCAATAAAGTGAAACTAAACACCGGCGAGATTAAAATTAAGCTGATTTTAATTGCAATTGCCTGTCCTTGAAGACATGATAGTATTGACATTGCTGTAATAGCCGCAATCCATTGTAAACCAAAGAAGGCCTTTTGCCAAGTAACGGGAAATTTACAGATTGTTACGTTAGACGTACTTGTTGATTTAGGTTATATCAGCTTTATGATGACCCATATATCAATACCTACAATGAAAAACATTTGCTGCATTGGCAACAGGTGCTTCTGCACTCTACAATTTGCGACGCTACCGATAGACGCGAACCAACCACGCGATGCTTTACGTAAGCCGTAAGCTACTGTTTAATATTCTTACATTTCTTCCGGTAATTTAATCAGAGTACGTTATATGTATAATTGTATATGGAGTCAGTAATAAGCTCATATTTATTAATATATACATAATTACATCACATTCCGCATAATCATGCATATTTACTTGAACTCTAACCGGTTTATATAAATTATATATTGCATTTTATTTCCTACAAAATTTATGCGAAAGTTAGGAATAGAAAGTAATTGACAATCTTTGGACAGTCTAGTACAAATAATGTATCAAGAGATTTGCATTGTATTGGAATTGGAGCACATCGAAACCCATCTTCTATTAAAATACTTACCAAAAACGAAAGAAAAGATAGCGAATCTTTCAATTTGTGGATATATTCTGTAAATAGTAATTGAATTTGAGCGATGAATACGGATAATGTTTCAGCGCGAGCCGGCGAAAGTATCGGTCGTGCTCCCATTGCGAACGCAGTCGCGCGACACAGTTACACCATATTAGAGTTCTATGCCGCTGTTGCATTTGTATGCACGTCGGATATGTTTTAATCTATATTTAATGCACAAAGGAGAATTTGTTTGGACTAAAGACTAATCGATGTAAAACCAAAAACAATGTTGTTGAACAAAATAGACTATACGCGAAGGAATAAGCATATTAGGGAAGTCTGTCTATTTGATAAGTTTAACCACCTAAATCACTGAACTAATGTAAAATAGTTTTGGTAAGATAAATAAAGGGCCTTGATGAAGGTCCTAGACTACTTTTTGTTACGATAACAAACGGTATAAAACATCACATTACAACTCATGGAAGTGGAACTGTGGCCATAGCCATGATCCAATCTGGGAAGTACCGAAAAACAGATATGAAACCGCGAAGAACATATTTTAAATAAATATATCATTTTATCATCTGAATAAACTTGGTACAAAAAGTTGAGACATTTTGCATTACCTACCTAAAATCGTAATTTTGAGGTAACAATCAGTGGAAACGTAAGCCAATGAATTAATATTTCCACGTTTTTTCATTTATGCAAACGCTTCACAAAGGCTTTAATATTATTAAACTGTTAACAAGGCATATTCTGAATATCGTTGTTTCATATTGAGGTCAACGTTGAATTGCAATGTTCAATTTGGATAAACATTTCTTCGACCTACGTAATTTTCATACATTTGGAATAAAATAATTCATAAGCAGTTAAGAATGATTGAAAACTTTAGTCTACACTTTGAACTTCGAACTTCCGTTACGTTTATATTTACCAAAGATCTATTAGGACTGTGTCTAGTCTAGTTAGAAATGACACATCGTTATACGTACTAGCGGCTCCTTGCGATTTTACTTGCACCAAATTATCTGAAGCGGAACACCCTTATCATGTAACCTAACAGCATGAAAATATACTTTACGACCTATTCTCAAACCTAATATATGTACAAAATTTCATAACATTTTGATAGTATTGACATTGGTGTAATAGCCGCAATTTATTGTAAACCAGAGAAGGCCTTTTGCCAAGGAACGGGAAATTTGCAGACTGTTACGTTAGACGTACTTGATGATTTAGCTTATACGAGTATCAGCTTTATGATAACCAATATATCTATATCTATTTTCTCAAACCTAATAAATATATGGACAAAATTTCATAAACCTCGAGATCATCATACATAGGCCTACGTATATTCATGAAATGAAATGAAATGAACTGTTTTATTCAGATTTGGAATAACAATATTCACTTTCTGAAAGTCAAACAATCTACTACGGTTTCGGAAAATTAAACCTCAGACCTGAGAAGAAACCGCGAAAAAAACACAGCGGGACTAATGATTTTTTTTGCTTTTTTAAATCAATGTCTGGATTGTTAACAATTAGGACATAATAAGGAACATTGCGAATATGCATAGACAATATCATAAAAATTAATAGATCCATTCACTCCACAGATCCTTGACATTACTGTCGCCAGTGACACACAGTGACACGTAATGACTCCTTATCAACTGATAAGTGTTATGCCGAACTCCTGCAAATCGATCAGTGATAACATTGCTGGTGCCACTATTAGTATTGTCGCCTGTCCAATCACGCCTGATTGGGTACTTGTACGCAATCTATTCCTAGAAGAATTCAACTTGAGTGTGATGAGTTATATGTTTAATAGAAACGATTCTAGTATTGATTTTATATATTCTTAGATTTACCTAAATTGGTAAGTTGGCTAGTAGAGATTGGTTGGTAGAGATTGAGCTAAATATATGAATATAGGTCGAAATGTAACAGAGGAGGCATTGTCTGCAGTGGTTACAGTTTTCTCTATCGTTTTTTTGTTTGACATTTGCATTGATTTCGAATGCATTGTATAGCAATTATATCTATGAGTAGTATGTATCTCAGAAGCATGATTATAATCACGATTTATATGACGAATTACTTGTGATGTATTGATTATATAATTAAAATATATTACCTACTTATCACTTTAAGTGCTACCCTGAATCGTGACAATAGCTCGCTAATATTGTTTTCATTGTTGACAAGAAAATTGCGACCCGTTGTAACGGTCATAGGTAATTAATATGATAACTGTTAAAGTTAGGAAACTGTACCGTATTTCGACAATAGATTGCTAGCTATACGTTTCACAAAGTAGGTAAGTTCGTAGTGCAAGCCAACACTTGTCCTTAATTACGTTTCCGCATTAGCATCGTCGATGGACGTGCGCCGGCGCTTGCGAGCGGTTTCTATTAACAATACGTGTGACTAGGGTTGCCATGTCACAAAACTTGATAACCGTATAGGCCAGTCAAATTGGCCGGATCTTGGGTAAAAAGACCGGATACACTTCGTTGATGAGGATTTTATATCTCAGCAGATATTAATAGGCACGATGTTCATTGCTTATTGCACAATAAGTTTATTTTATCTGCTTTTATCCCCCAAAGCAAAACCAATGAAGTCTAGCGAAAGCCGGACAATCCGAACGCTGTTTATTTTGGTGGAAACACAATCAAAAAGCCAAACTTTTTCCGGCTTTATCCGGACGCGTGGCAACGCTAAATGTGACTCAGTGTTTAGTTGCGAACGAATATGTGAATACGGATACGTTATTACGTTATGAGTAAATAATTGCAGCAAACGCTTGGGAATGTTAGACAGTTCTTACTCGATATATCATTCGAGATACCGTGCTATTGTGCTGATTTATCGAGATAATATTAATGACCACTTGATAGGAATGTTTCTTGTAGATATTAAAAACTAAATGAGCTTCTACTATTTGTTTTTTATACACGTGTTAACGAAAAAGATTATGTATATGAAAATTGCCGTCTTAGAGGTTCTGCAGAATCACTGGAAGAATACCATTTACTGGAAGAATAACATTTGTCGCTAACAAAAATATAATTTATATTGAAAACAAATTCCATCACAGAGCTGTGATACCAAGATAAAATACCTTCTTTATTAAAAACTATAATCCCTTACCTAATAGAAATCGAAACTAATAAGGAGATTAACAATTGATTGATGTCATTTCATGTACCAGTAGCAATGCCAGTGAGAAAACTTTGAAATTATGTTTAGATTATTTATTCTGTTCAAAATAATAATAATTATTATCTTTTTATATATATTTTTGTTTTATATTGTAAATTTTTAGTAAAATTTAAATTTAAATTAATGATGTAATCAAGATACACTGTACCTATGGGTTATGCCTAAAATAAATTATTTCATTTCATTTCATTTAAATGTTGTCAAATAATAAAAAATACCATTGCCAGAGCAAATATGAACCTACTGTAACTTTATATTTTATTATCAAGTAAAGGACAGTTAAGTCACATAAAGATAGTTATTTACATGACTGGTTAACAGCAAATTGATATTACTGTGTTTAATGGGCGCCGTGAAGGTTAGGAGATAAAAATTATAATCTTATTAGTTTAAGATAAACTTTATCACTAGAACTAACTAAATTTTAACAAGGTACAGTTGATACAGATAATACGAATGAAGCATAGCATGATGTAGTTAAAGAAATTAGAGCAGTAAAAAATGATCATAAAAGGATATTAATTTAGAAGAAGCAGGAAATAATACATTTAGTTTGAATACCTCATAATATAAACACAATACACCAATCAAGCGACCCCGAAAGGGAATTAACAATATGACAAATATTTGATACTACGGGTGACAACACACGTGTATGACATACACAAAGTATAAGATATAAAAACCATGTTAAACATAATATCCCAGAGAATTTATTTTAACTCAAGTTTCACACCAAGTTAATGTATGACAATGACTAATTATTACCTCATGCAGAAAGTTAATTATTCGACTGTTTCTGAATGCTGACGATTCATCAAAATCATTTTATTCATATATTCATATATTTATGTTATTTATAATGATTTTAAAAAGTTCTTCTATTGTGAATAAGTATAGTTAGTACAGTAATAGTAGTTTCACGCTAAGTTTTATATTATATATTTGTTGTTTACTGAATGGTAAAAGAAAAATATTTCTTTGTCATGTGGATCATCTCGTCGTTAACTGGTATCGGTAGATTCAATGGAATAAATATACACATTGATACAGATAGATAACTACAGGAAAAATATTAACATCTAAATTTGCATTTAAGATAGCAAGAAATATCAGTTTCCCAAAATGATCCGACATATTAAGAACCTCCACTGTCTCCAAAGTTTGCTGAGTTTTCTTATATTTAACACATTTTCAATTCCTAAAACTCAACGAGCACTGTTGCGGCACAACACTAGCTTACCTCGAGCACAGAGCAGCTTTACATGCAAAACAACCCACGCGTTGTTATTAACTACTGGATCCAAGCGTGTGTGTTAGCTATGGATGTACTATGTTTAACATGTATTCCTCAACCTCAACGAGTATGGCAGCGGCACAACACAGCTTACCTCGAGCACAGAGCAGCTTTACTTTGCACGGAAACACACCACGTGCTGTTACTGACTACTGGATCCAAGCGAGCTGTGTTAGGTATGGGCGAATTATGTTTAACATGTATTCCTCAACCTCAACGAGCACGGCAGCGGCAAACAGCTTACCTCTGAGGAAGCCGCGCTTGACATGCAGGCGCTGCAGCGCGGCCGTCACCTCCGCCGCGCCTTGAGGACAGACCAGCTTTACTATGCATGCAAACAACCCACGTGCTGTTACTAACTACGGGATCCAAGCGTGCTGTGTTAGGCATGGGCGGAGCCAGGAAGAGCAAAAGTCCTTTAAAAATCTCTCAAATGGCTGTCGGTGCAGCCATAATAAGTTTTACATATGACATGCTCACAATTGACTTTTTTGTATTGAAAATTGTCAATAAGTTGATCTTTCAACCGAATCCTGGTTACGCCCATGGTTTTAGTGACCTAATGTTGATGTTAGTGATGGGATAAACATCGACAATCTTATTAGTATTGTAATTTCAGAAATATCTTTAAGGTTAAAGTAAGGTTAACACATATTTCAAGATATTTATGTGTCGAAATATAGATAATTAGCTATCAGGGGTGTATTTCATATCAAGTTAACTAAGGCCACATATGGATTCAATAATTAATTTATTACTTTCTTAATCAATTAAAAAATTATTTCAATTCATGGAAAAATTGGACATGTTCAATGTTCAATATGTTCAATGATAAATTAGAAGATGTAAAGTCACGTTCCCCTATTAGTCATCTTAGCCTATAAGATTAAATACGCCCCTGTTGGCTGTAATTGTTATAATTCATGCATGCAATTATAATGGACATTTAGTGTAGGTCCAATATGTATCGGTTATCGTCACCGAGGGTCACAATGAGCCATTCAGCGATCAAGTACAACAGCCAAGGTCACAGGTGCGCCCGCGCCGCGCTCTGCCCTAATCGCTGGATCGGACGAGCTCCAACTTTACGCAAATTCACTATCTACCGAGCTCACGTGATAGCACTCTGATAAGAAGTTTTATGTTTATAAGCGGTTAACGCCCATGAATTAAAAGTTTATTTCCAGCAATGAAATCCTTAGATGAAGAATTATTGTAATACTCGAAGATATTGGCAAAGGGTATCTAACTATAAAATATAAAATGTTCATGCAAAAAAACTGTAAGAATTTATGTTTTCTTAAGATTGCAATTTCGAATCCATGCCGACAATGTTCTAGATAGGTATCTTCCTTTTTTTTATTTTTGACTTGAACTGAACTTAATTTGAACTGAGCCGTATAAACAAAAAAGACGCGAATAAAGATTATGATTAATCTTACTAGTTCCATGAAAATACTTGAATACATACATTGAATGGTAGATGTTGACTAATAAAGTTGCACGGTAGTAAATATTAAATAATAACCAGACCATGTGGGTTTTACGGGCGGCGGAAAATACCACCAACGCATCACGATCGTAGAGTAATTTATGATTATGATGGAAATTATACATTTATCTATGTTTAGTTAATAATCGAAATTGTGATTCATTTAGGCAAACTAGATAAACTTCGGGGTTTCACTCGTGTTTTCTGGATTGCGCCACCATAAATCACCGTTCTGTATAATGACTTTACGATTATTCTCATCGTAACAGCCTGTTAATGTCCCACAGCTGGGCAAAAGCCTCCTCTCCTATTACAGACAAAGTTAAGTTAGCTCAATCCACCAAGTTGTTCCATTGCGGTTTGGCGGATATGACCTATTCTCATCCCTACGAAATATAAATACAATCATGTGTTACCATAAACACCTTGACAAGAGATTTAGAATTGAATAGGTTATTGCACAAATTAAACTGCCATTAATTAGCAGTATCAATAAAGGTTATCTATTTCTATTGGATTAATTAATGTTCAATATCTCCGACAAATAGTCATTTATTAAAGCCGCTAAACTATTAATGTACAAATGATATTCTATAGATGTAATAATTTACATTTTAATTACGACGGATATTTATTACTTTGCCTGAAGATTGTTCAGCTACAGTATATGTGATTAATTGTATTAAACACTGAAATTTTACCACAGGAGTTTTGCAATAGAGTAATTAGATGAAAACAATATTCTCATAATTATACGAATATACACTATATATTATATGTTTCTTTTAGAAACATTATAGTAATGTAATTTTAAGATACCTTTCCTATAACATAAATAGATGGGTTTATATCGTTGATCTATCTACAATAGATGTAAAATGAAATGTAAGAGATCCCAGCAATTAAACAATTAAATAACATTAGATTATACTTTTTTAACTGTACTATAATTTTATTACAGAGATAAAAGTGATAATAGAAACGAAACATTTGTTCCATTTTACAATTTTTGTAAGTGAAAGCTGTAATTAGTGTGGCAATACGAACAATGGCAATTAAGAGGTCGTTGGGCTCGAAGGAGGTCAGATGTGGACTCGGGTTATTGGCAGAGAAGTTTTACTCCTTAGTCTGATTTACAGATCGAACTTTCTGATAGTGACATCGATGTTTGTAAATCGAATTAAGCCTTAGCCTGTTCGTATTGACAGAGTGAAAAGAAAAAAATATTTTGTTTAGATACGATTATAAAATCTAAAAATATACGCGACACTGGTAGAATATTTTGCGCATTAGAAGCGCGGATGCCCGCCATATATTAAAAATAAAATTTAAAAAAAAATCTAAAAAAAAAAAATGGTATTTTCGTACACAATAGGTACTTAGTTACTCTCCTGTTACTTTCGATATGTTAATTCCTACCGATGAAAATCTACTAACGATCTATTTAAAGGTCAGTATTATAGTTTTGTTGATGCATTAGTTTGCTAGGATGCCGCAAACGAAACGAAACTATGTAGGATTGTGAAGCTCCGATTTTTGCAATGTTTTTAGTAGTGTCCTATTTGAAATTTGAAAGCATCTAATTAAAAAAATCTAATAAGAAGCAGCTAAAAACGCATTTAGGTAAAATTGCAATTCAAAAGCATCATGCAAACAGATTCAAATTTGAAAAAAAAAATGGAAAATTAAAACGAATCTGAAATAGTTATAAGTAGGTATAACTTTTTTATAAACATGCATAGATAATAAATTGAATTGTAAGTATAGAGCAGTCGAGAACTGTAATAACAACGTCTTCACACATTATCTAGGTATTTCAAGAGCCAGGCTACTGGCTACAGTCAAGTGATTCTATGTATACTTTGTAATATTTTTATTATTCTAATCTCTAGTCACGCTATTACAAAAAGAGACTTTAAAAGCCACAAAAAATATAATCAGATTCATTTGAAGCTACTTAATTTTTAATAATTAGGTAATTTAGTTTGTTCGATCGTTTGTTCAGCTTTTACTCCGTAACTACTCAATCAATTGCCATGAAATTTTACAGACGTAAAGTTAAAAAGTTTTCATCCCCAAAAAATAAGGTCAAATTAAAGTTCTAACCTATTATAATAAACGACAACCCCGCATGCGGTGTATAGGTTTAAAGTATTATTTATAATTTATTACTTATTAACTACATGCAGAGATATATACATAAGAGGGAATAACATTATTACCAAAACAATGTGAACGAAAAATGTAATACATACATATGTACATCATTCAATGCAATTCAATGTTAAATTATACATAGTTGCTTAGTGTTAATGCTAATGTTGACATAATTAATTATACTCAAAACGTTAATTGGATCTAGCATTTATAGAAGTGTTAATTTTTAAACATATCTATTTGGATACTTTGAGAAAAACTTAAGAAGGTGTAAGTTATGAAATTAATGAATAATGTTATCATAATTAAAATGGTTTTTCTCTACTTCTGTGCTGATGACATAATTATGTAATATATTAATAAGGATGTCATAAAATCCAACAATCTTAGCACATCAAGTCTTATCAGAATGTTTTGTCATTGTGGCTTAGACTCAAACATGCCGACAAATTGTCAAATATGTGTACAATAGCTTAAAAATTTCGTTCTTTTATAGCTTTACTTATACAGCAAAATTGCTAACTTCCTATTTCATGATTTTTATTATAATTTTATGCGTAAAAGTACAAAATTGAACCCAATTATTCATATAACTAAACAATATATTCATACTGACATATTTTGAGGTAAAGATTTTTATAATATCATAGAGTAAATGTAGGAAATACCCATTTTATTCTACTAATATGATATGATAGAATAGGCAAAATCAACAAGCAAACATACAACATGTTTTATTACAGAAAAATGAAATAAATTCTAATTATAGGTATTTGGTAACTCTAATAGTAACAGCGATGATTTCATACAGTTATCAAATGATAACAACATATTCAGGTCAGTATCTGATGATAACAGATGTCTACTCCTTTTCACAAGCACTTCTAGTTGAGAATATAATAAAAATAACCTTGTACAGATGGTGCTAAGTTGCACGTATTTATGAATCATTGTAAATTTTATCAACTGTGTTTCCTGTTTTAAAAATTTATGGCTGTATACAGTACTACTTTGGGCTCATTAAATTAATGCCTGCAAATAGACACTTAGCTCATGCATTAAGTGATAAATGAAATGCTTACCTTTGATGAGTGGCTCGGCAACGACGTTGATGTCTTCCTGTGGGATCATGTCCATGAGGCGCGCGATATCAGTGGCGAGCATGTGGTCCACAACTTCTAATAATTTAGGTTTCAATGGATGGAACTTGGTAAAGTCGTGATTAGCTAACGTTTCCTGCATTTTCTTTATATCAGGGAAATCTCCAGGAGAAATCTGCATTTCTCTCTGGATTCTATCATACACTTGACCTAAATTCTTAATTAATTCCTTCTTCTTGCCGTCTTTACCGAACATGGAAGGCATCTCTTTCCTTAACTCGCTAACGATGTACGCATGAACTTTAGCGAGGCGTGCCCTCTTGATTAAGTCATTTAATTTACGTAGTGCAGCATTACGTGGTAATGATTGCATATCTCTGAAGAGGTCCTGCTCCTCGTCCTCGAACAGCCTCCTGTTGACGTCGTAACGGAGAGGCTGATCCCAGAAGGAGCCGATGTAAACGCGGGCTACCTCAGGTGTTTGCAGCACCTTGCCCAGGGACCACATCAGAGCGCCGTACACGCGCATCAGCTGCTGATGGTCGATCATGTCAGCTTTATTTAAAACAATGCGAATTTTGTCGTCGTGGCCCCTCAGAGCTTCGATACTGCGCCTGAACTCATCTGAAATGTCGAGTTTGTGGGCGTCGAACAACAATATGATACGGTCGACGCGCTCCGCGAACCACTCGAGAACGCCGGTAAAATCGTATCCTCTGTCGACGCGCTGCTTCTCTCCCGACAGAATACCGGGGGTGTCTACGATCGAAATACCGCGTAGGACCGGCGAATTCACTGTTGAGCACTGGAACCTGTTGAGAAAGGCGTTTCCAAATTTACTCAACGGGCGAAACTGTTTCTTCGGGTCGACGACGAGCGCATTTCCGGGGATCATGCCCTCTTTCTCATCGAACATAACCGCAATAAACCTGTCTGTCGTGGGTTCAGGCCCGATGCGAATCCCGGGGAAATCTCTCTCCAAGAGGTATTTGATAAACGTAGTTTTACCAGTGGAGTATTGACCTACGAGTAATATCATCGGTTTCGCATCGAAGTCGGGGTCCTCGAGCTGTGGGGAGTGGAAATCATGGAACTGATAGTGTAACTCGAGAGGCAAAAGTTTCGTTTTGTAAATTCTTTTGAGACCCTCCACGACATTTTCGATACTTTCAGTTTTTTCGCCCTCTTTCTTTAGCCAGCTAAACATGGTTGCGGTTGTAACTTTCTATTGTATTGGTAACAATATATACACTAGTTCACTCACTGCACCACTTAAATAAGAAATTTATAAAAATTTTCGCAAGACCACCGCGATCATCCTCTTTCGTAAAAATGAAATGAATGACGTGTTTGACAAGATCATTTTGATGTTGTCAGCCTGACGTAGGAGTGTGACTCTCGCGACAAATATGTGCTGTTATTGCCACTAGAAATAATGTAAATTAATTAGATAATTGCGACCATTAATTAAAATAAATAGATATCTGCAATTAAATAAATTAACATATATTTTATTGTATCTAAAACAAACAGAATATTACAATCCATAAAAAAATAAATAGAAAATATCCCATTAGAATCTGATTGTCAGCTGATGAGTGACAGTGACAGTTGTAACAACAAACACGCGATCGGCGATATCACGGGTTTGTTTTCTTCGATTTTACTAATGTTTTCTTTACAAGTTAAGATCTAGTCGCAAAAATGACGATATTCCACGATGAGATAGAAATCGAAGACTTCGAATACGATGAAGACGACGACATGTACTATTATCCCTGCCCATGTGGGGATCGGTTTCAAATAAGTAAGGTTAGACTTATTTTTTTATATTTTCTTCATAATTATAATTAGCTATTTATAATATTTTAAAGAAAATTTATTCTAATCAGGGAATTGATGCAGGACAAATATTAAAACGTGCTAAAAATAGAAATTGAGTAATTTAGGTATGAGTATCCATGACATTGAACAACGTCAATAAACGAAAATAACCTCGCTATATCAATTTGTTTGTTTGAATATCGATATTCAGTGTAAGTAAATAATTTGCTGTTTATTTAAGATAACTGTCAGTATTCAAATAATTCATGGTTCAATTATTAAGTTTAATGTAAAACTACAATTACTTTCAGTAGATTTCTGTCTTCCTCTGATATGTGTAGATTTCAGTCTTTTATTAATTTTAATAATAATTGTTTTAGGAAGAACTGATGGCTGGTGAAGAAGTTGCAACATGTCCTAGTTGTTCTCTTGTTGTTAAAGTTATATATGATTTGGTAAGTTATAGACTTATAAAACTTTTAACAAAAAATTAAACCGACTTCAAAAGTAAACTAAAAAGCTAAAAATAATCTTTTTACTCTACAACATTTTGA
>DVXP01001627.1:0-14480 GCA_018235645.1 Junonia grisea | reverse complement strand
ATCCCATAACACAAGGTCCGAATTTATTTTGGGGGTAGCTCAAACGGGGTGATTTAAAAGAAAAAAAAAAAAAAAAAAAAAAAAAATTATGATAAATAAAATGGCTTATTAACCGACTTAACAAAAGGCTCTCAATTCGACTCAATGTTTTTTGTATGTATGTTTGTCCACTTATGACTAAACATAATATAATTAAAATACTTCCGTGGGAGAGCCATGAATTTGCACGAAACACGAATGGGCCGGCTCGACCCTAGTGATACCACGGCCTCACAGAATACCGAATAATAAAAATTTGTGAAGTGCAAAAATGTATGTATGTGTTAATGTTATAAATACATACATTTATTTTATATGTAAATTTAGTTTATACGTTCGTATGTGTAAGTGTATGTTTGAGAGCACAAAATAAAGAGTTGGAAAATTAGTCTTAGTCCCTACAAATTAAAAGTTAGTCATCTGCGAAAAGTGACACGAAAAAGTAACGAAAAGTAGTGTTAAGAAACGGTGCAAGTTTGACTGGAAATTCAAAAAAAGGTCGTCCACCTCAGGTTTTAAGGGATACTGCTAAAATAAAAACTCCGTGTGTCACCCATGGTAGCTACGCAACAGACATAACTATATTTTTAACCGATTTGCCAAGCAGACAAAATGTTTCAAGTCGTCGGCGTCGCCCAATAAATTTCATCAACTAATAAAAAGGTTATTTCAGCTTTTTACTTTTGAAGTAGGTTTATTTATTGTCGAAAGATATTTTCTACTCTTACCGGATTTCTAAATTGAGGAACATTCTGACTAATGTATTAAAGGTTATTTATTTGTATACTTTACACATAACATATAATTTATTTTCACACCACTACGCTAAATATGTATTAAAAATACACGAAGAAACGCAATAGCAAATCATTATCTTGTGTCAAAATGTTTCAAGTTATAGTCAAGAATAATATAATAATTATAATAGTTTAAAAAAAAAACTAAAAAAACACGCTTGGTCCGAAACTGCAGTCATGCGCAGATCGCGCGCTAGCTCTGTCTCTCTCACTCCACTACAGAGTCCTAATAAGGATAATGGGAAACTGTTATCAAATTATTGCATTGTCATCCACCCTTGACACGTGTGCAAACTTCCAAACTTATCGGATTTCTCAAAGCTGGTGAAAATTAAGCTCAAAAATTCCGTTACATACATACATCCAAAGCTAATTAATGCGTGTTAAAAAATACAGATTTAAACACAGATAAACAACAAAATTATTAAATGTATTACACTATCCATGATCTTTTAGAACGACTCAGTAAGAACCTTGCATAAGCTGAGCCATAATCTGAACATGCTCTTATACCAATAACATTTAACTAATTTTAACCAACTAATGGTATTCATGCATTAAGAAGAACAGGGAAATCTGTCTTTATCTCATTTAATATGCCCAAAATTTCAATATTCATTAGCTCAGCGGTCACATCTGAAGGCATATTAAAATTAACACATAACATTTTATAATATTATATGGACACAAATCTTCTGTAGCATCTTGATAAGATATATGAGGCTGTTAAAGTATTAGTGTTTCTTATAATTTGTCTTTTCTTTAATAATGTGGATAGTGGTAACGTAAGACGCGGTAGATTGCTTAAGATATGGAAGGAATGTAGTCCAGTTTTTTGTTTTGATATAAAAGTCAACTAAAATTCTATATACTAGATGGGGAGTTAAATTTATTGGCTAAGATATTTCATTGTAGATCGGCAAATCTGTATAACTCATCAACTGACAAATGTAATGCCTCTGTTATCTTATAAGTTGACCATCTATGTGTTACACGCTTGAATTTCATTTCATATTATTAATTACTTTTATGATGACATTAATTCTGGAATAAAATTATTTTTCCGAGTATAGGTATTTATCAGTAGTACCTATGCTTGCAATTAAAGTTATCAAAACTATTTTATAATTTCACTGAATATTTCAAGTATTTAAAAAAAAGATTGAAAAGCAAAATTAGTTACCAAAAATGTACGAAATCATAATTATCTTGTAATTATTTAAGAAGGTCAATAACCTAATCAGAATATAATTAATATTTACCAATATAAGCTCAATACAAACGTGGGTGATTTAATATGAAATAATGTGACGAAAATTCAAATAGCTATAATTATTTTACATAACAAGTAAAATATTATTGATATAGGATTTTCTAATTAGAAACCAAAAAGATTTATAATTTAAATCAGTCTCTTAGTAATTAATGATTCACGGATTGAGACGTAACGTGGGCTGATGACTCTGATTGTTTATTGGGCGGCCATTGAGATTACATTGAGGCGAGATGAGAAGCTTAATTAAGGGTAATTGTGATCTGGAATTCAAATTAAATTAAAGGTACTTCACACCTAATTCAAAGATTGCTCTGGGACTTATAAACATAAACAACATTCAGACCATTCCACCGATATACATAAAAGAATTTACAATGATATATTTAGTGACTCATCTCGATATCTATTCTTCCTATTTATGTCTATTGGTGTACAATAAAGACTATTACAGAAAATATATCTCTGATAGAGTAAAACTAAAGTTTTAGCTCAGCAGGAATATTTCTCCGACAATATATTGTATCTACTAAGAAAGGATTTTACGAAATTCCATCCCTACAGAGACAAAAAATGGTAATACCTTTGTTGTCTAAATACACACGAAAGAAGACATGGATATGTACTAATGCACCTACATATGAGAATTGTCAAGAGCTTTGATCGTTTTACTAAACTAACTCTTTTCTTAACATTACAATCTCTGAATTGTCTCAAGTAAGTACCTATATTATTATGTATGAGTCTGCTAGTTTTTCATTTAGAGCTTACAAAATTAATTCCATTATTTGTATTTTGCGCTATACCGTTAAAAAGCTAATTACGCAAAATTACGAAAATTATAATATAACAAACACACAATATACATATTTGAACACTTAAAATAGTTTAAGTAGCTAATTTGTATTTGGTTAATGATCCACTTTGCCTACACGTGGGTGGTACCAAAGAAGGTATGTTTTCAATAACTACTACTAACGAGACAAAAAAAATCGTCACCGAACAAATATAACACGTGATAATGACAAAGCAATTTTATTTAACCAAAAAAATAACCTCTCTTCAGAAAAATCATTAGTGACTATTTACCCAGCATCTGTTAAGTGATAATAATGTTATAACAATAAATAAAAACATAGAAACAAAATTGGCCCTTAATACTATCTACAGAAGGATTATACTGATACTTGGCAAATTTGCACGAAAGGTCTAGTGATGAAACAAACAAAATTGTACCTTAATTAGACGTAAATAAGGTTGGTTTTTGTATAAATAATAATATAAACGTAGTACAGGAGCCAGATTTGATAAATGATAGGTATTAGACACGCATAGCGCAAGAGCTTGGGAATTTAGCTGATTAAATTCGGGACAAGTTGGTCGTACATCCGCCGTTTTTTTTTTGGTTTGTGGTTCTATAATACGGATAGGATATTAGTGTGGTTTCAAAGGTCGCACTGAATAATTGCAAAAACTAGACCTCAGAACGTGCAATTTTTATAATTAAATTCGGGTCATTATTGTGGTTATGTATTTCCTCCATAATATAACTTTAATTTGGAACTTAATGATATAATTCACTCGAGTTCTTCATAGGTCAAATATCAAACATACTTCTTCTTCCATGTTACATTTTTTAAAAATAATTAAAGTTTTTCGAATATTATTCTAAAAGTTTTTATATTATACTAGCCGAACACTATGGATTCGCACAGGTACTACTAATTTTTTTGGAAATTTGTTGTCGCATATGTTCACCGGAGATAATGTAGCTTCCCAACAGTGGTTACTTTTTTAATTGGTGAAATAATTTTGGAGCTTATTCATTATAAACAAACAAAAAATCAGACTTTCCTTCCTTTTTAATATTAGTGTAGAAAATCAAAATAAAGTATTTAGGTACTAAGTTGTTGATGTCATCTCATGACTTACGTTAGCAACTGCCGCGAACCCAGGCTCATGATGACTATGGCAAAAGTTACTATTTGTCTAGTCAAAGATTAAAAAAAAATAGTTTAAAAAATTATAGTTTGTCTTTGATGCAGAATATTAAAGTTTTGTGCTCTTAATTTCTATGCTGACCATGCTTCGATATCAATTCAGAAAAAAATTACAATGTAACATTTATTTACAAATTAGTCCAAAGCATTGGTCATAAAAACATAAAAGCATCACCATAAATAAAACTAAAATTATACGGAAACTTAAGTTTATACTTGATTTTAAGCAAAGTAAACACGGCACTAAAACTAAAATTTCCATAAGAATGATCTTGCATACACTTTAGCTCTAGTATTACATATACGATCATTCTTGACCTAATCTTAACTAAAATTGAACAAAACGTGAGTTTGTTTGAGCCTTAAGTACTTTTCTTAACTCTCTTCTTTTTCCTAGTATTTTTGCCGGACTTAACCAGGGTCTGCTTTATTCTAGTCTAGGTATTGACAGATTACTAATTTTTATGCAGAGCGATTGTCGTCTAACCTCCGCAACCCAGAGGCAAGCCAGTAACCATTTGGACTAGAACATTTATCTACTATGAGTAACGATCGTTATCGGGTGATTGTGATAACAACTGGGACCAACGGCTTTACGTGCTCTGCGACACAACCCACAAGGACCTTAACTACTGTTGATTAGTTGAAACTACTCTAGTTAATGCCTGAACTACTCAACCATCACAAAATTCTGCATATACGTCATCAGAGAAACACAAAAGGACACAGAGTTCATTTTATCCAAACAAAATTGCTGCTCCAGTTAAAGAAATAATTTTTGGTCGGTGTGATAGAACAAAATTTACATTAACACAAAGTCACAGTTAAAGGCTAGTGGAAAATATATTTATATTCATCGGATTAGACGGTCGTAAAGGCTGAGCAGCCTCGTTACGATGTGCTCAGACCGTAAATATGTATTGGGCACGTGTCACACCGTAGCCTATTTATTGAATATTTAATAAATTTACCGAACGTGAATTGCTAGAACATTCTATTTAATTATCTATAACTCTGTATTATAACGTACCTAGGTACCTAACTATAATTTTAAACATGACTGTAGAATAGAAACTAAATTATAACTAGAAAGAAGTTAATGACTCAGTTAAGAGGACAATATTTTTATAAAGTACGATTGATTTAAAGTGTGGTCTAAATATTTGAAGTCTGATGGTATCGAATGTACTCGTAATATTACAAGTGGTCATAATAATAATAAAGACTCTATCGTCAATACAGTTTTATCTGAATTTATAAAAGCGGATTCATACTTTGATGGAATTGACGACCCCCGTGGCGCAGTGGTCAACACGCCTGCCTGCGACGTGGAGACCCCGGGTTCGATCCCCGGCCAGGTCATGATAGAAAACGATCTTTTCGTTTTCGTTAACGTATCTATTATAAATATAGTATCGTTGAGTTAGTATCCCATAACACAAGTTTCGAACTTACTTTGTGGCTAGCTTAATCTGTGTGATTTGTGCAAAAAAAACAAAATTCAGTTGAATTTACAACGTTACAGATTGGTGTGATAGTAAACTCTAATAAGGTTTAAGCAGTAAAATAAATTTAAACACGTGTCGTCAGCAGATCGTAATCAAAACTGGAGCAGCCATGGCGTCAGCCGTATCGATATAAGTAAATACAATTAATCTGATCTTTTATGGTTATATAATAAATTACATGGCTTTTCTAGTGTTTTTGTTACGCTGTAATGAGTTCGTTTTTAGTTAAGGGTGTCGGTATTCTTAATTATTACTAATTAGTTTACTAATTTTTTTATTTCCACACACAACTTTTATCTGCTCTTTACTTTTACTTTACTTTTTACTTTTATCATGCGTATAGTCTTAATTCTTTAGGGGTTAATTGGTTTCTATCTATGTTGGTTGAATTTGTGATTAAAATTATCTGGTAAGAGATCAACTTTACTTAAAGAGTAATTAACCAGTGGAGTCTTGACGTGCAATTTCCTTTGAATGAAATAAATACTTCTATATTTTCGTCTTTAATAGATTAAATATTTATGTGTTGCTTTTTGTTATGGTTTGTTTCTTCAGCCTTCTTTGTGACAGTCGTGATGAGTCAGCACGAATTTATGCATTCAAATCTGGGTTACCGTATCTCCCTTAAACCCAATAGAAATTCCAAATAGATTCCGAATCAAGGTTAATACTTACTTGAAACCATTCCAAAGAAGATTCAAATAGCAATTCAAATCGGTGAACAATAATTGAATTTTTATTTCCAATGAGAATATGTGTATGTCATTTAATAAGTATGCGCAATAATAATAAGAAAACTTTAAATATTTGTTTGCACACTTAGAATAAACGTTGGTGATATTACCATATCTTTTAGATTACCAGATTCACCCATATAACGTGGAAACTCATTTAGCCGTCAAGTTTAACGCACGTCTACAAATAGGTGAGAATGTTAGCCTAGGATTAGTGTCGTCGGATTATTTAAAATATCGACCTAAAGTAAAAGCGATAAGCGATAATATGTATCCCTTTAAAGACGCAAGATTTAGTTTTGACGCAATATATGTATTAAATAAAGGAATATTTGCATCTAGTTCATTTATCAATATCAATGTCATTGAAATGTTTAAAGTAATTGCTATGATTAAAATAATTGATTGTTATTAGTTCTTCCGCTAAAGGATAATGTGTTTACCTAATAGAAGATATCCATGTATCTGACAGATGAAATATAAATAGAAACTAATGTCGTCAGATTCGACATTGGAAAAACGGTGAATCTGAAATTAGCTATTTATGACGTTTCTAGGGAAGCAATTTCCTCTAACCTTAAAACAAATAACGTGCAATATGAAAAGTATGTTATGTAAATGTTCAATATTTTTACTAGGATAACAACCATATAGTTACTTTAAAACCGAAATTTCATAATTTGCTAATACAATCGTTATTTTAGCATTTCATCGTGTCATTAGCATGTCATCTTCCAGTAAGTAACTCTTATTTAATCGGTTCGTTGATTTTAACCGATCCGATTTTAAAAAACTTAGACACTTCTTTCACAACTTACACCATACAAATCCGTGGGTGGTTACGAGCTATAGGAATAAAATCATCATTCCCATTCGCATAGGAATTGAGACACGACGCGATAATCGCATTGACGCGTTTGGCTTATTGACTGGAAACTGGCCCATAAATTAAACACATTATAGACTAGAATCGCGTAATGCATTCGCAAATTTATACCCATACTTTTCCTGACCGCTTCATAGAATACGTTTGGTTTTTAACGATCTAGCCAGCGTCGTTTTCCTTTATGATTTCCTAATAATTTTCTCATTAAAGTAGTCTTCTTGTCCTGGCTTTATGATTCGCATATAAGTTATCAGTTTTTATTTGTGTACGCTTTAGTTGATAATACTGGTAGCGTGATTTCAATTGCATTTTATATTGTTTTAACGCCTCGCCTCGACGCGATGCTGTTGGCGTAGTTAATGCCTTTTTTGTATTAAATTTTTTTTTTAATATAGAATCTTCCTTTACTTTTTGTTATTCATCTGTAATGGTAATATGACGTAGAACTTGTGCAAGCAAAGATGAAATCGTTTGATTTGATATTGTATAAAAAAAGTCATAAGCTGATATGATTAATATTTGAAAATGCATACTTTGGCAAATCACAAAAACCTAAAACAATTTGTGAGAATTAAATATTAAATCAGTGACCTTAAATGTCTTATAATGTTTTTATTTTGAAAACACTTTTGCGTTATACGATGCAAAAACACATTTCAATTTATTTTTTATTTTATAATGTAAGTAAATTATAGGTTTTCTGATGATCAAGTTCATATCAGTCGGCAGTTGAAAAGTTTTTAATTTAGGTACATACATCTAAGTATATCCAAAACCTTTAACAAAATTTTACATGTAAAACAAATCAACTGGATATCTATAATTGCTATTATTATTTTAATTATTAAATAATAATAATCTTTGGAATTTACTTCCAATTTTTGGCATACTGAAACTTCATTTAAACAAACAGTTGAATTTAAATTAACCGGTAACATTTGTGCAAAAAAAGCAGTAAATCATTTTGGACCGTTAAATCTTTAAAGAAAGAAACATTTATTTGTTATTAAAGCGTTAATTGCTTTTATGTTATAAGGACACGTAATAATTTCAATAACTGTCCTCATATAGATTTCTTAGGGTACAGAAACAATTTTCGCGTTTAATTGCAAACGCCTTACCCGTTAATTTTACGGGCAAATTTTAATGAACTAGTTCTGTAAAGACTGGTTCATATGACGCCAGACTCTTAATAATAATTATTATTTTAGTCGTAACTGTGGATGGCTTCAAACATTACTTTCAGTTAAATGAATGTAATAAATCATAAAGATTTTCTTAGCTAACGTTACTTACATATTCAGGGCTATTATTGAAAGTCATTACAATTTTACGTGTACAATTTTCCTCTGTTAAAAGCTCGTAGAGTATTTAAATTGTTTTTATGTTCATTCTTTCTCATCTGTATATAATTAGATCTCTTTATTTCAGTGTTTTTATTATTTAGATTAACACATTTGTAACGAGGATATTTGGATATGGTTTCTGGCTTGCCCTTTAAGTTATGGAGGTCAGACGGTAATCGCTCTGCGTAAAAATCACTAATCTGTCAACACTTAGGCTAGAATAAAGCAGACTCTGGTTAAAGTTCTGGGAAAATGCTAGGAAGAAGAAGATATTAGAATGAAAATAATTTGCTGATAAAAATGCTAAAAGTATAATTTGACCTACATTAATTATGTCACCGTATGTATGCTGGTTTTAGTGTCCTTAGGATTTTTGTAGTTTTGTAAACCAAGCCTTATATTTGCATTTGCTCGCCGTGTGATAAATGGCCAGTAATTGTAACAGCGTTTAAGAAAAATTGCCGGAACACGAAGGGCCACAATCGGGAACCGAATCTGTTATTAATTCGAGGGTGTGTCTGAACGATTTCCTTTGAATGGAACGGAAAATTATGTTAATAGTGTACTATTTAATTTCGAAACAAACTTTCAACATTCAATTTGTATTATATGCAGGTCACGATTTTTGACTAGTTTTTATTTGTAAAGAATATGCAGAAGAATTTTTTGCTAATGTTTTTTCTAAATGTAGTCGTTTAGGTTTTTTAAGCTTCTCAAAACTGCGTTCAAATGGTATAAAAACTTGTTATCGTTATTTAGCACTTCTGCACAATTGCTGTCGATGATTTCCAACTACGTTTAAAAAAAGATGTAAAAAATTCCAGAAATTGAATATAATTGCAAGGGGCAGAAGTAATAATTGAACTTTAACTATAAATCAGTCGAAGAAATTAACTTCAAGAGCCCGTAATAGAATAATCAAATTAACCGAAGGTCACGAGGTTAATGGTGGTATTGAACCTAACAATTTAAATTTTCTCCCGAATCGATTTCATAAGTAATTGTTTTTTTTTTACAATCAGGAGTACGGAGGTGTCGATGTAATAAGATATATGGGTCCGTTACTTGCAAAATGTTGGTGGTCGAATCGATTTTTTAAATGAATCGATATGCAATGAATCGATGATTTCTTTTCGATCAAGGTCCGATGATTACTGTATGCACTTTTTTGGACAAGTTGTTATGAGCTTGTATTATCCTTAATGTATCTTTAAATAACTCCAAGAATGATTTAGCTCGATTTGATTCTAACAAGAATTTTTATATTGGTCTTTAATCACATTGTAATATGAAAAATATTTTGAATATTCCTTTTCCATCATCGATGGTATTAATGAGATAATTCACTGCTTCATTATTACGTTGATTCTTGTCTATGTCGAATTATTTACGAGTTAATTTAAAAGAATCAGAGGCATTAAGAATTTTAACAGCTAAAGATAAGATCTGAGCGGAATAAAAAGCGCTCAGCCAATTTGCATTCGTACCACACACAAAGAATATATCATAAGAGAAATCTTCGGGCACAAAATGTCACTAAAGTTATTTGGTGAGCGTAAATTGCGTATCGGCAAACTTACAAAGTCCATTCCATTTGGCCGTTATGTTGTTGGCACTGTTGGTTTTTCACACAGCCTCGCGTCAACGCGGGCGGAGCTTTGAGATGCGCATGCGCAAACATGCGCTCAGCCGAACCATTTGGATACTAAATGGAAACTATTGATTTTGTAAATTTGAATTTAGAATTTAGAATATAATATTAATATTTATTCTTCGTTTAAAGACTAATTCTTTATTTTAAATCGATGACACTGATATAAATCGACAATTAAATCGATTATCACATACGAAAGGTCAAAGTTTTCAAATGGATATCATGTCAGATTAAATTATTCAAAAACAATAGATTTATTTATTGGTTCTATCGTTCGTTCATGACTTTTCGTATACATAGTTAATTTATGTCCATTACACAGTTGTATTTTAGGTGTTTTGTTTTTGAAATTAATTAAATCGGTTATAAAAATCTTTGTTGTTGTCTTTATCTCGATGATCGTTAAAATATGTGATCGTAAAGTTTATTTGAATTTTAATTCATTTAATGAAAAAAATATAAGTTATATCATCTCTATTGATCAATCAATTGGTTGATTTATTTATACGCTCACGAGTTAATTAATTGGAAATCAATTTGATGATTGCTTATTTGACATTTCCGTCATTCATTGATGTTCCTCTCTATAAATAAATTGCCATTGAAATTGTATCGGACAATGTTAACCTAGTCTTACCATAAATATTTAGAGACGTTACAATGATTCATAGAGAATACAACAAAATAAATTTCGCACTTTAGAAGTGTTTATTTAGCACTATTATTTTCACAGCCAAATTTTCCTGAACTCTAAAATACTAGGAACGGTTCTAGACGTTAACGTTTCACACGTAGGTCTTTGTTGCCAGTTTTTCAAATTGGATCGCAATTACAAGTTATTCCGTTTATAAGTTGATCACATTATGTCATTGTATTTTAACTAATTTCGTTTTTTGTTTGTCCTTATCCTTTTTGGTTATCCTTTTTGTGATAGAATACAATATTTTCGGCTCTTAATATTATTATCTACGATAATAAACTAAGTAGTCTAACATCTGTCGGCTTCTACCTAGTACCAGTTTGGAGCGTGTACTCATTAAATGTTACTTCCTGGTAATATTCGATTATTAATAATTAATAAATCAAATACTATTTCAACAGATATACTTATAACGTCTTGTTTGTCTTTAATTTCGGCCTCAGCTCGGTGTGAATTGATTTGTGTAACGACACGGAATGCGATGTCCATTACATCAAAGACCATACCCAAAGTTCATTTAAGCCCTAAAGCAAAAATTAAAATCAATGAAGCACGGTTTGATTTAAACACTAATTGACAGCTCTAATAATTAATTATAATTGACGAATGACTCAGCTGTTTTTATTGATGCAATGCAAATATCAAATGCGATTATATAAAACGTTCTCAAAGTAAATCGTGAGTGATATTTTCGAACATCTTCTTCAGTAGTCCTATTGTCTATAGCCTTAGCCATTTCTTCATTGTATCTTTTATCATTGACTTTATGTTTCTTAAGACCTTTTCTTTCAATTACATTATCGTGTTCATCTACAGCTACCGAATTAAATATTCCGTCTTGATTAGCGTTGATATTTAAAATGTTAATAACTTCTGCATCAGTATTAATTGCATATGACTTATTATTAGTTGTTTATTTTTTGAAATTTATCTGAGAATAATTTTATATGTTATAAAACCAATCAATGTTTAGTATGGGAATATTTGTAATGTTATAAATGCCAAATGTTATGTGATTGCTTCTATAGTAAGATATTCTTAATGCATTTTTTTTCTATTTGCTGTACGATAGCTATTAAGTTGTATGCAATGATATTATTTGTAAGTGGCTATTTTGTGAGTAATTAAAAGTATTAAAAAAGTCTCATAAATCAAACAAAATAAATAACATATAAGAATGTAATCGATATGATTTATTTTTCTTGTGAAGTTGATAAACTAAAATGATTCAATTTAATGTTTATTCATGCTTCATAGTATAGAATATTTTTGTTTCATAGTAGACTCATGTACAGCCATTGAGTTATCTCATTTTGACATACCTACCTATAAAAATTTCAGTAACCTAACTTTGTGATTACGACAAATCAAAAGTTATAATAAAATCAAAATTAATACCAAAAAATTCGAGACAAATACGAGCCGACTTTCGCTTATTAATTTCGAAGTGTTTTTTTTCTCAGTGTTGATCTCCAGGTATTATGAGCCTTGGCTTTGATTAATGGATACGTTCGAAATGTCGGTTTGCCTTTTTACACCACAGGTTGGGTAACCCTTCAGGGCAGTAATTAGTGAAGATTGAATATTTTGAGCTACTTTTGAATACATTAAACTTTTGCACCTTTTTTTTCGAGTAACACATTTTTTTCGATCATTAACGAATCTTCGGAATTCTTTATTGATTTGATTTTTATACTAACTCATTGCTGGGTTTTTTAAAATCTTTAGTGTTTTATTACTTGACAGTTACTAGTTTCTAGGTCTCACCCACGTATTATAAGTCGGTACACTTAATGAAAACTGAGGAATTAATATGCAATTTGCGTGTATACTTGTTTGAGTCCTAAAAACATCCACCCACCGCACAGAGCAAACATCGTAAAATAAAATATGTTTTACGAGAGCAAAATTCTTCAAATTTTCTATTTGCATATGCAAAGAGACCGACCACACGTCAAATTGAAACATATTATGTTTTGTCAAAATTGACACCTATTGCTTTGTTTTAGGATTCAAATTTCTTTACGGTTTATAAATCATTTTAGCCTAAACTGGTGCATATAATTTCACGTCCAGGATTGGACGTTGACCTTTGAGGTTACGCTCCACTTGACATGCTAAGATATTGAACTTATATAGCTTAGTATATAAATTTTATAACTTTATTTTAATGTAGTAAGCATAGAAAATAAGTATGTAATTTAATTACTGTTTTTTTCGTTTGGTTAATCAGTTAATGAATGTAGGTATTGTTTTTACATGATGAATATTTTTTATAATTGGATCAGTGGATTATTTACATACAAAATTCGCTCCCTTTTTGTATAACTTAAAAAAAAATACTTTTGTTGAATAACAGAAGCGTAGAATTTTTTTCTAACGAACTTTTAGAACACTTCATTCGTAAATCTAATCATTTAAAAATATAGCAATTAAATATCTATAGCTCAGCATTTGCTACAGAATCTACCCGATTTGAACGGTCTATATTTTTTCTAAGTATCCTAATAGATGTTTTGTTTTTATGTTTTGGTCAAAGAATCAATAGTTCACGCTACTATTTCTGAGGACAAATGGTAGAATTCAGAGCGAGAAGCGTAAAATTAATTTTAACGTGAGTGTAAAATATGTAGCACTTAGTCATGGTGAAAAAAAACGGTACTTCTTTTCAATTGTATTTTGGAAAAATGACCGTAAAAGGTTAAAAAAAAATGTCACCTTACGAATACTCGTACCTGAATATACATTCAGGTATTAGGTACCTATTTGTCGATTAATTTTGTATTATACAATTATACATACAATATATTTCTTAAGATATATTTTTTCATAATTATTGTGATTATTCCTATTCTATGTGTACACATGTCACGAATACCTCAAAATGTACTAAAACCTTGTTGTCTATGTCAAACTGTTACACACCAACTCAAAAAGTATACGTTTAAAAATGCATTAAAAAACTAAAGTCATTTGCATTCTAATGAGTATTTGTCCGTGCGTCATATTTCGCAATGACGTTGAAAAATGATGAACCATTTTACGTGAAACAAAAAAGGCGACAGTTAAAGGGCGAAGGATCCATCAATGATAAAGTTAAAAGTATTAAGAATAAGCGAGATATTTAGTGTATTATGTTTAAAGAAATTTTAAGTAATCCAAAATTTCAAAGTTTAGATTACATAGGTAGCAAAACTTGCGATGGATATATTTAACACATGGTAATTTAATTATATATAAGGGTGTATTTAAACCAGACATCGTTTAAATACATCCTTAGTGCTACGGTCGTGCTAGCCCCATGTGCTTAAAAAGTTTTAGTATAAACAAACACAGAGCACCCTTTCTTTGCTTTGTCTTATACAAAAACAATCTTATAATGTTCTTAAAATGCTCGCTTGCTTAATGTTCATTTGGTCTAAATGCATCCTAAGACGATATATCATGCGATGAAGAAAGGGAAGGCATGGGGAAGGCGAGACCATTCTTCGCCCTCCTGAGAAGGGCTCCGCAAGCCACGAGCGGAGCAACGCACGGGAGAGG
>DVXP01001626.1:0-14482 GCA_018235645.1 Junonia grisea | reverse complement strand
GTCTTGCAGTTTGTTGGATTTGGGATTTTAAATTTTTGATAAGTGGATCCCAGGTGTTAGAAAGTCTCCAACCATCTCTATTGAACCATTTCTATTGAAGTTCGGATATTTTTGAATTTCAATAGCCTCGCGTTTTAAATCCATTCAAACTAGTTTTAATATAATATTATTTAAAATCTTATCAAATAATCTTCAGGTAGGTATATGTATTTACCTATATATAAAAATTTTATCGTTTTTTTAATTACTTAATTGAAACATAAGTTAAAATTACTGCAGCACTTTCCATACGTACGTAATAATATCCGTTAAAATATCTACTATCAATTGTCAAGTTAGAATCAAAATCGTAAAAAAAATGAAAAACTGAAAAGCATAGTCGGAAATCAGCCACAGGACGGTCATTTGTTATTACGATTCCTAAACATACCACACCCCGTATTATGTAATTCAACAGTGATAGAGACGTAAAATGCCCAGCATCCAATCCAAAATGGGCGCTGAAGCATCGTAGGCGGATATCTCTCTTTCTGTTTGCGAATCCAGTTTTCCTCAATTAAAGGGATAACCTGAATATAAATGCATTCCGAAAAGAGGAACGTAGATTTTCAAACGAACTTTTTCCGATTTTTAATCCGTTTATCAAAGAGAATGTTTTTTGTAGTTTATTAAAAATATAAAATTGGAATTTTTACCGTGGTAACTGTCAACACTCGAATAAAGATATCCTGATTCGTTTCCAAAGTTTACATAAAAATGTTATCATATTTTGATAAGCCTGATGCTCTATTTTAAAAATTCATAATTTAGTATAAGTAGTAAATACTCAATCTATTTTTTCATCTAGCTATGGTAAGATTTTTAATTCGAGTCAGTAAAATGACATTTCTAGTGTTGCAGGTTTTTATTTCCAAATAAATAGTGATGTAGTAGAATCAAGATTTTACAATAAAAGTTGAGTCAAGTACATTTTTTTATCCAATATCAAATTGCCTTTATATAAATAAAATTTGTAATTTACGGTAATTGGACAGAAGACATATACGGTACTCAAACATCCAAACTTCAATCAAGCAGAGAGCTACATCGCCAGAAACAATAAAACTTTTAAAATTAAAGACGTAAAAAGTTATTTAAACAAGGCCTGAAGCAAGTGAGGCCTGAAAATTGGAGACAGTGCGTCAACCAATGAATGTCGAAGATAAAATGTTTCAAACTCGACCACATCATAGATGAATGTGTGGATTAATGCGTTTTTAATGTAACTGATTCTGATTCCGAATCGGAATATACCGAATCAGAATCGGAGTCGGAATCAGTAAAACGAAAAAAAAAACTAATAAATTACTTGTATTTCTAGTGTTAATTCCTCGGGATCTTTTTATAATTTTTTTCCCAGCTTTTGTATAATGTTGTAGTGACAAATTTTAATATGACGGTTATTGAATAATACGATTTTAGAAATGTGGACCGCCGTATTTCTAAAATCATATTATTTAATACGGTATATATTAAAAATTAGCAATAAAAAAAAAGAAAATATTTTGATACATAATAAAATATAGCATGACTAAATGTCTAAGTCGATCGATTGCCGAACATCACAATTTTAGCTGGTCACCCTTTTTTGTATAAGTGACAGTGTCACTTGTCCTTTTACTGACTCCAATTATTAATCGTACCATAGATTAAAATTTCTGAAACACTATAGCTATAAATTCCTTTAGCTGAAATTTATTTTATTCTGTATTTTTTAAATAAATCACAAATCAAAGCTTGTTTGCGGTAAATGTACAAAAAGTTCGCAAAAAGCTGTGTTAAAATTAAGATTTTTTTTCTCTTCACGAGGAAGTTTTCTTCATTCCTTTTATAATTATAGGTAAAACATACACCAGAGTGGAAGATGTCTTCTTAATTTCTTCTTATATTAAAAAATATATCATTATAATAATATACTGAAGAAAATTATTTAATTAATTTAAATTTTTAGTAAAAGTATTAACCCTTAAAAAAGTTTTATTTCGCATTAGATTTTTTTTTTCTTTTTTTATAATAATATAACCATTATACCATAAAGAATTTTAGTGTCAAATTAATTACATTAAAATATGGTCAGGTCACAATTTTCACAAAAATATAATTTTATACAAATATGTTTGAGTTAAATGGAAGCGATGAAAATTTGGAAACAGAAACAGAATTAAGGTAAATTTCTGTTATTGATAGTGAAGATAAATTTGTCATGAAAACATGGAATTGTTTTAGTTTTAAACAATGGAGAATGAATTTATGATTGTCATCAAAATTAAATTCAATGAAAAAGGACGTAAACAGTACATATAAATAATAATTATAATTTATTTTTAACAGCACAACCGGCTTATTGTCATGTGTAATCGTTATCGAAAATTGGCACGCATAACCGTTACTCTATCGCTTATCATTATGTTGTATGTTATTGCTATTAATGTAAAATTTGTAAAATATTTTTAACACAGAAATAGCTAAGTGGCTGAGATAATTATATTTCAGTTAAATCTGTTGTCGCTTTACTAAAACCTTTATACTTCATACTTAATACTTAATAAATCGACATTTAGATTGCGCAAATCGCAATTGAAAAATATAATAATTGCATGAACCCTGAATTAAATTTAAAATGTTAGGTATATGTATATATGTATATCTAACATTTTAAATTTAATTCAGGGTTCATGCAATTCGTTTTTGTATAATTTAAGCGAATTGAATATTAAATATGAAAAACAAACTACAATTTCTACTGATGTTCCTTTAAATAAGATTTTCTATCTATGAAGATTGAATGAGATAATACTGTTGTGCATTTGGCACTTGTACTCATGGCACGATGATTTATTTTAACAAACAAAACAAAGCTATAACAAGGTTATTTACCGATGTTTACAATACATATCTTAGAATATTAAACAAGCAAATCTTGTATACGTATTTGTACAAAAATATATCTAGCTATATGTGAATGTATGTGCCTTAAAAAATTGTTTCGTATAGGTATTTCGTAAATGGCTGGGCCGGTTTGATTCAAAATGTCTAAACTCACATTTTAGAGAGTATTGCTCTTTAAGTTCTGGTACATTATTAACTGAACAATGTGGCGCCACAAACTCGAGCAAGACTCGGTCGCTATGGCACTGCACTTATACGGGTATAAGCGTCTTTGTCTTTATGTTTAACAAATCTATAACATTTCTGTAAGTATACTTTGTTTCTATATAAATAAAACGCATAATGACCTAATCTATAGAATAAATGAATCATATCATAAATGTGACTCAAGACTTGTCGCTCAATAACAGGGCGCCAAACTATGTAATCTTCCCCTTTTTTAATAATAGCATAGATTAATTGTAAATAAGGTACTTTCAAAAGTTTATTTTATTAAATCCTTTTCTGTTTTAAAATCTCTTATGCAAACTGTAAAAATCCTAATGACGACATTCATCTTCGCAATGCACGTACCGGCACGTTCGTGTAATAATAAAATACGAACAATGCATAAGACCTTCTACCGTTTTGTTACTTATAAATAGCGGGACTGAAACGTAATTGCCGTTTTGCGTACGAGGCAGATATCCGTGTAAATCCACGAGCGTTTTAATGAAATTGTCAGCTTTCAGCGTTCAAATCTTCGCACCAATAGGCTTGTTACCTTAATGGCTAGCGTACACGAAGGCCTTTGTTCGCAGCGAATATAAATGTCCGAGCGGAGTAGATTTTGTACGCGAATGACTTAAATTCACCAATCTAAGATACCTATACATAAAATGTCGAAGTATCCCTGTATTTCCCTGTTTTTCGTCTTACTATCTTCGTACTTTTAGTACGTCATGTACGTTACATGATATTTTCCCATAAAATAACAAAAAGTATTTACTTGTGTGCGCACCGCCCCTCGTGTGTGCGGGCCATAATTGATTGAACGCATACATCAATAAAATCACTTTCGCTCCTACGGAATATCGTTACCCCCATTCATTTAATTTGATTCTACAAATATTACATTTGCGTGTTACCGTTTCAATTGCGCATTATCGTTTCGTTACTTCTTTCTTCCTATTTTATTCTTAATCTTTCCTTTTTACCAGCCTATACCATAGTTTTTGTCAGCCTTTACCAGTAACTAAGTATATCAGTATATTATACTTATGTCACAAGTCACTTTAAGACCAATGCGGCACCTGTGTAGTGAGTGCACAAATGCGATGAAATATGATTTTACGATATAGCTTATATACTTCCATTTCATATGTCGATGTTTTGTACTCGTATCGTGTGGTGTCGGTCGAGCCAACCCTATTACTGATGTGATAAGAAATAAGGCTCTACCACAAATAAAATAATACTATTTATTTAGATATTCTATAACAGCTGAGGAATAATGTGTTGTAATATTGTTACTAAATTTTACACAGAATTTCTTTTTACCCCCATGAAAATCTCTTTTAGAAAATATACAATTAATTTTATATATGTTATTTTATTACCTAATTCACATTATAAAAAGCTTATATTATATCCATTTATTAGTATCCATTTCAATGCTTTACAAATAACAATTGTTAGGACAGGCGGAATTCATCGGGGTTTTCATCGCTTAATAATAATAATCTGTGCCTAAGCAATAGAAGTAACAATAACACGATAGCGCTGGCCCGGGGGATTTTTCGAGAAACAATTTCTCACTTTCTTACTCTGAGTAAGTGTAAGCGTAAGTGGATAACAGATTATTAGCTACTTACTATTCCCTACGCGTTTACTGAGTCATAAAGAAAATGTATGATATTCATGAAATTGGATCCATCAACCCAGTTCCCTTGAGTTAATTTGCTATTTGCTTACAATCCAGTCTTTTTACATCACATAGAAATATTGCTCTGTAGTTATATTCTTTATCGTGCGTGCTATATTTATACTTAAACCTCTTTAAGTCGAATTGTAAACCACAGCCTTTTTTGGGTAAGTTACAAAATAAATTAAATTTATTTATGCTTTTATTAATATACAGACACCACTAACAGGAAAATGAAACGACATTTATATGTAGTTTGAAAATGATTATTATAATTGATCATTAGTTACGTTACGTTTTCATCATCGCATCTCGTGAGCTCTGCGGGCATGCCTCCAATCCGCCAGCTCATCACGTCCACATGATTCCCATCATGTGATATTATAACTCATAACGTGATACTCGAATTCACGTTTCTTACATATTTTTTCTTGAATATCTTCCAAACTCCGCGTAATGAAGAATGTTGTTTTTCTACGCACACAGTTGACACAGATTTGACTGCTAGTTTCTAAATATAGTTTCCTTTTAAAATTGAGTTTGACATAAATGTATAGTTTCTTTAGAATTATGGATGCAAAAGGATAAACGTTTGACTTGATTCGACCTATTTATTAGAACTATCAACTAACAATCGAACCTTTTTAGTCTTTTGGTTCATTTTCTTACCTCTATAATTATAATCCTACAACTTGACTACTAAAAGTATTCTTAATAGTATCTACCTAATATTCCATAAGTATTCATGATCGCTGAATATCTGTGAAAGTATATAATATTATATGTTATTGTTTTACGAATCAACATATACCTACCGAGATGATAACAGAAATTATAACGTACATATATTATAATAAAAATTGATAAAAATAGGTTAAAAATTTGTAAGTTTTTATGTAAGTTGTTAGCTATACAAAATATTTGCAATATACATCTTCGTATCTTCTCATCCAAATATACATATATAATCAAAATTTTCATAAATACCTACCGCTACCGCTATTAAATTTTTCGTATATAAAACTACCGCTTATACCTAATTAGTATTTTGTAACAGTAGTTCTGAGTATTGCTACCTTAGATTGCTTTTGATTGTTTTTTATTCTTATTTCTAAGTTAATTTTAAATAATTAACATAATAAAATATTTGCATAGTTTGAAGTGCACGTTTAAGATATAATCTGAGACGTTTTTTCTTAATCATATATTTTTTGTTGCCGTAGTATTCTGCCTTATAAAGCTCTAGTTTACTGCGTCGTCTACATAATGTTACAGACAAGTATCTTTTTCTATGAATATATAATGGATACTTCATGCATGAGTAAGTTATTATGAATATTTCCAGTGTAAAAGTATTTTATTCAATATAATTTAATATATGTACACACCTACTTTCTCAATATAGAGTCATAATTTTTGTCAATTGATTATATCTCAACTAAAATGTTTAATTAAACTATTTATTACTAAATTAACAAATCAACAAATTCTGAATATAAATATTAAATTAATATCTACATTGTTATATTTAATTGTATTATAGAACCTAAACAAATCTACTTAACCTTAAAAAATAGGACCTGTATCAAACTAAACCAATAAGTTCCTAAATCCTGAAGACTCAAACCTGGTCTTTTAACGACTATAGAAATAACAAAGACGTGTCTCAATATAGGTAGTTACTGGGTTGGTACTAAGGCACTAAGGCAAGGTGGTGATAAAACGGGGTAATGAAAAGTCGGTAATTCACGCGCTATTGAATCGTTCTTTATAGTTAATTACAACGTGCCCGAACTCGAATCCAATAAAAACATACATACATCTCAGAACCTAAACGTGTGGACGGTCTACGATGTTCTGGAAAGGTTAAGTTTTTGGCAGCTGAACGTGATATATTTTAAAAAGGTAAAGACAACTTCTGCAAGTAAATAAGTTATATATTATTAAACCTATGAATTGTAAATATAATAATATGCAAACATAATGATATAGTATCTATATTAAGTATAGTTTGAGAGAATTATGTCAATTGGTATATTTGTTATTGATCTACTAATTTTTGAAACTAATAACAACGATTTCATGTACAAACATATAATCCCGAGAAATTTTATAGTACCTACACATATTTTGTTGTGTAATTACACATGTGTATATTAATTTAGGCGCATATATTACGTACTTTTTTTTTTAATCAAATAAGGATTAACGTAATAAAATATCTTGATTGCTTTATTTGAATGTGTGGACTCTACAAGCATAACGTGTATAGAGGATTTTATAAAATAACTCAGGCGCAAAAAGATTTTTGATTCATTTTGAAACACTGACTGAATCCATACCTACAGCCATTCCTAATAAAACAAAAATACGCAGATATTTGTTTCCGACATTCTAGTTCAAAATGGCGCTTGCTGTAACATCGATTGATATTGAAAATAAACAACTAACTTTAATTTTTTTTTAACTCGTGCAGTGCCGAAGCGCTTTTATTTGCAAAGTTACGGTTTTATTACATATTTTCTGGATTAAAATTGTCGATACGATACTAATAATAATGTACAATCGATATTTAATGAGCACATGGCAAATGAATGTTTATACGTTACAAATAGGTACCTATATTTTTTTTTCCTTGTAGGTAACTACTCCTTTACATAAAAAAAATAATCTTTATAAACTTGTTTTATGTCTTACATAATATAGTAATGTATCATCAACAAAATGTTTGTAGATACCTTAAATCTTATTGAAATTTGCACATAAGGAATTTTGCAATAAAACTATTAGAGATAACGATAAAATTATTAAATTAATCAACACGAGAACAGTCGCATGCACATTGCATAATCGAGTTACTTATAACTGCATCAATTCATCGTACTGTCTCAGATTGTCAAGTGAATAAATGAGCGGAAATATATCGTTTATTAATTTATACCGTAGGTACCCTGTGTTGTTCTCCTATCCTAGTGCTGCATACAACTCTTAAACTATTATGCCATTTAGAAGAATCCTCCCATAGCCTATACTCACAATGACGATGGACTCTTGTCCGTCTTGCCCGTCCGCTCTATTTAGATATTTTAAATATAAAACTGTTTATATGTAATTATTAACGCAATACGCTTGTAATTAATTAGAAATTTTGTAGTAAAGTTGTGTATATCCTAAAACTATTTACATTATCAAAAAAATTAAACATTAATAATAAACTTTTATTATGTAAAATAAACCGTACTTGTGGAGTCAGAATATCAAAAAATTTTACTTTGCTTCTGGTTCGATTCTAACTCGGCTCATTTACTTGTGGTAAAATGAGTAGAGGAAGAGACTTTATCAAAAACTGTTTGCTATTAATATCAATATTTAATAACTATTTGTTCACTTTCAAGAAAATAATAGAGATAGAGAATGGCTAAAATTTATTTTTTCTTGGTTTTTGTACAGATTTCATTCTCATTTATATTAGACGCCGATAAAACTCTACAATATTTTCCATTAAGTTTTGTGTAAGCAACATTTTTAACACAAAACTTTTCGTAGGTAAGGTAAAGCAGACATTGCTATAGTTTCACCATTTATATAGATTTTAATTTGCCTAATGGAAACTTTTATTGTTGTCAAGATCTTAATTTTACACAAAGAAACGTGATATAATTAGTTTTCTTTACTGCAATTAACTAACTGTTTCAATCTGACAATGAGTACATACCACTTAAATATATGCTATCAAAGTGCGTTTGAAAACTATCAAAGGCTCTATTTACTTTATCCAACATTTTTCCATTATTTTTCTCTTTTTATAAAGAGCATCTTGCAACATAGGTATAATTTATTAACTTTTAAAGTACATTATGAACTCACTGCATTTCTGTTTAGCTTCTCGTAGTCAAACATTCTACATCGTTTGCTTGCACGAAAGTTTGTTTCATATTTTTCATCGAGTTTACGTATTTTCAAAGACTTTATCTTTCTCTTGTTTAAAGCATACATAAAATTGTCAAAGATTGGAAAAAAATGTGAAATGTTAAAATTTTGAATTTAATTCTGTTATATCGATTTATTTCAACTTAGATATGTTATTCATGTTCCTACTTGTTTGTTCACAGTCATGGAGAAGACTTGATCGTGACCCCCTTCGCGCAGGTATTGGCGAGTCTGCGCAGCGTCCGCAACAATTTCCTCTGCCTCACCAATGTGCCGGCTTCAAAGTAAGTTGCTTTACAAATACTTATTATCTAACATATTGTAGACATTATGGCCTAAATTGTATTATTGAGATGTCGCACCCCTGAAAGAATTTCATCTAAGTATAAAATATGCGTGTACCGGAAAATGCACGTTTAAACTTTAGACTTCATAGCAATTTTAGAAGTTGTAGACATTTTAACTTGGGAGACTACTTTTTCAAGGGAATTACTCTTTTCAATATACCTAAGTATAAACGAAACAGATACCTATAATGATAGTAATTTAATTGTTGATCATATTTAAATAATTTCATATGTATTTATATAAAAGTAAAAAAGAAGCACATCTTTACTCTCGATTGCCATACAAACTACAATTTTCACACGTTTGATACACTTATCATGATAAAGTAATATTTTGTAACAGCTATCTGATTGACGCTTATCGGATCATTATCTTCTGTGTGAGCTAATTATTTGCAACTCACTTAACAGATAATAAAATATGATTTTAAAAGTAAAAGTTAAATTAAATTATAAATAGATAAGTAAATTTTTAAATAAAATTCAAATTAAATTACATCTATTTACAAAACAACTAGATAATTAAAAACTACCTATCGATTTGTGATAATCCGTGACATAAAAATTAATCCAACGTCGCAGATAGATATGTAAATAAAATACAATGTAATCAATATGTTATAATGACATTATCTTAATTCCGAATTATACGAAAATATGTACGTATTTTACTAGCGATTAATTTATTTTCACTTGAGTTACAACTATTATAAAAGATATGCAAATATTTATGTTATTTAATATTTATAAAACTATTATCGTTCCGTTAATAAATGATGGTTAAAATTCTTTGCTCGGATTCGGAACATTTACAAGATTTTAACAGTACAATTCAAACATCTTATCTTCTTATAATCCGTAAATGTACTATTGTCTTAAACTGCTTATAACGAGATGAGATAAATCGCAATAAAATTCTTCCACTTGTGGAATATTTTAAGGTCAAGCCAATGTATAATAGAAATAAAAAAATAAAACAAGTAATTTCTGAAAATTTTCCGACTTTAGAAGTTTACGTTTAATATTATTATTTTTTAATTTTAAGTTACAATTATTTTCTGGGAACTTTTACTTACTACATAGTTGTATGCATGCAAAGTTCTCGTCAAAATCGGTTCGAAAACGACGAAATTATCTACGAAAACATATAAAATACATATGCAAATAGAACTTCCTCTTTTTTTAAATCGGTTAATAATCAATAAATCTAATCTAAGTTCGATATGTGAAAGAAATAGTTTAAAGTGAACTATTACTATTAAAATTATTATATTAATTCATAAAACAAATAATAGGAATTCAATTAATTAATAAAGAGTTAAAATTACGTACACTTATTATTATCATTATTTGGTTAAATGTTTACAATTTAATAAAATAAAGTCAACATACTCAATAGAGTGATCAAAATAAAATGAGGAAGTAAATAAAAGATTCATTAACACTCGTCATTTATTATTTAAACAGCGTTTTTTTTGAGGTAAATAGAAGGGATATGTAAATAACTGACTTTATTATAAATGAAATAGGTACTTGTTAAGCAGTTCTTAGCTCGTCTACGTCAAAACAAATTAAATAACTGAGGTACGCGTGAAAAGCATCTTACTTTCATGCTCAAAGCGTATTTTCCTGAAACGTAATACATCACGAGTTTATTAACTTTATTAAATTTTTTCTAGAACCAATTAAATTGAACTTGAGCTGTACGTAGAAGATCGAGTGCATCTAATTTTTTTCTTATTAAAAGTTCAAAAGCAAAAGAGTCGAACTCTTTCTCTATGAAGAATAAAATTGACAAACGTGACAAAATATATCGACGGTTGAAAGCCTATTTAGTCTAAGCGCCATTTTTTTGACATTTGTTCTCTATCCGAATATGTATAAAAATATGTATGTCAAAAAAATGGCGCTTAGACCAAATAGCCTTTCAACCGTCGATTTAATGTACCTATACCTAATACGTTACCCATATTTTTTTCTTATAACATTGTTTTCATTATAAACAAATGTTTGTAGTAGTGATTTTAGTTGCTACATACATTCAACTGTTTCTTGAAATAAAAAAAAGTTAGAACATAAAATATTATACCTTGGTGGAATCGTACAGATCCTGAGACTTTATTTCGTGTAATATAATATAAATTTTGCTATCGCAGTACTTGTAAACTGAATTAATTGCTTTAAAATGAATTGCCATACACATACTCGGAAACTAAGCGTTTCTATTATCTATACCTAATATCCTTTTTCTCTTGTTATATGACGTTGACAATATCGGTTATTTTGTTGCAATATTGTCTTGGTACATTGAGGTGGATATAAGATCCTATGTCCCACACTGTTGCCACATACACTAACATTGTTATAAAATCTCATAGACCGTCGACCTCGACATTAACAACTCGGCTCGTAACAAAATATTATTATACTCTAAAAACATACTGATATCTTCTTAACTTGCGTTTTTACGATTACACAGTCGTTATTTTACGCGATTGTTAATATTTTCTTGAACATGTGAATGTATACCTACTTAAAGTTCAAGATAAAAAGTATACGCATAATTAATGGGTACGTTACTTCTTGTATATTTCTACCAGAATTGTAAATTATTTAAAGGTTTAGTATTACGTCACTAACACGGTGACTGTAATTAACAAGTATCTACATAAAAGTGAAGGGCGTTTCGGAATAAACAGCGTTCTTACCAACCAATATTGAACATACTTCAAGACGGTAAAAGTGCTTTGATTTTAAAATAATTATGTTCATCTCGTACTGAACACTCATTTTTTAACTCTTTTGATCGTTCATCTTGATTCCGAGTATTTCAACTGAGGTTATATTTCGCCTTCAAAGCTATGAATCTTTTTATAAGTAAAATGTTAATGTAATGTAAAGGACTAAATAAGGCGTGTTAATGAAAAATGTTTCGGGTCGAACTCCGTAAGATATCTCGGGATGGGCAAATATTTGTTCAAGGACGACCTTACGTAAGATAAGTGGAATACGTGCCTTCTAGTTATTTTCTTTACAAAGTCTATCGATCTAATAAAGACCGAAAATGGTTGTATTGGTCAGAGAGAGAAAAACTTGGGTTTATTATATTTTATCCTACCTATTTGTAAGTACACTTAGTCGTGCGTTTAGATAGATTATTTTTTGTGTCTTATCATTTAAAAGCTCATGTTTCAATGAATTACCTAATGGAACAAAAATAATATTTCTCCACAGTCGTTGTAAATGGATTTTGATACAACTTTGAAAACCGAATGAAAATAGATACAACTCTATTTTACGATACATAGTAACGAACTTACTAACTTATACGAGTATGTGAAATATATGTATGAATAGAATAAAATTTAATTATACCTAATACAAATTACCTTTAAAGAAGCTTTACAAAATAAATAATATCATATGTTTGCCCTATCAAAGTTAACGCCGTTTTCAGCAAAATTTAGTTTACACCGAAAAAATCGACGAGAAGCTCTGCTCGACATCAATTCTGTAATTTAATTTTATCATAAGTAACTAACGAGTTCAAAGAGTTCTTTATTTATTTTATCTGAAAGAAATCATAAATAGGCTGTTGGACGTACAAACCTTCATATTTCTCTTTAATCTTAAAAGCTTAAAATTTATATAACGATTAATACATATTTATATTCCTACGTATTTCTGAGACCACCATAGTTTATGATATAAGGGATTTCATTTAAGTGTTACTAATAACAAGGGAAGAAAAAACTCTACTGCAAAATAATTAAAGTTTAAGAAAGTGATAATTTAGTACTAGTAATTATCATTAAAGCGTAATCTATAAAGCTCTAGATTAAGTAGTTACAGTATAAGAACCCAATCGAATTATTAAATGTTATTTGTCAGTCATATTCTTATTTCACCAACAAACATTATTAAGAGTTATTTAATAATCATAAAACTTATTTCTATCTTTCCAGATCGCGGAGGTCATCAGGCGCAGCGTCGGCTGTCACACCGCAACCGAAAAATTTTAATCCTGGCGGTAAGCGAAATATTTCAATACGCAATTATTGAATTTTATTTTTAACTAGATTTTGCCTGCGATTACGCCCGTGTTGTATCGTTTATCGTTCCCTCGGAAATGTCATTTTTCCGGGCTAAAAGTATTCTATTACGTAATCTAGACTTCTACCTTTATATATGCAAAATCTCATATCAATCGGTACAGTGATTATTGCGTGAAAGCGAAACAAACAAAGAAACTAACAGACAAATTCACGCCCATTTATAATATTTTTCTTAGGATTCTCAAAGACATAACAATACGGGTTATAGGTACATATGATAGTACACAAGATACCTATCATCATGACGCCCACGAATTTTCAATCTATAATAAAGATACGAAATATTAGCCTATTCAGTATGAAAGCTTAATTACTTACTATGAACAATAGACGTCAATCAATATCAATAACAGTAGAGCAAATTAACGCAAATTATCCATGAGGTACGCCTAGGTTACTTATTATTTATTGAAAATGAAAGCTACAAAATATCCAACATAAGTCTGTCTGATGTCATGTAGTATGATAAATGCAGAACGAGCACCGGCAGCACCGCACGCCCTACCACATATGCACATGCATGTGACACAGACAAGAATGCACTGAAACCACAAGACACTACGTTTCACTCCGACACTGGAGCATCCTCAAGGGATGTAGCCTCTGCAACTGTCAGTTGCAAAGATTGGCATATGCATATGTGGGACAGTGCTCATACTGCATTTTGCATGCCACGTGATGCCAGAAAAAATTATGTTGTTTTCTCGGATTATAGCAAAATAGTTTTAAGATTAGCAATCTGACATCTAAAGAAGCCAAAGATAAAAAATTATAGTAAAAATTTTATACTATAAAAAATATATATAAATTTTGTTTTGGCATTAACACTTCATTAATCTGATTTTAGAGCCTAACTTACTCCTGAACACTATTTCCAGTATTAAACTTTGTATTACAATATAATACAAAGTTAATTTAAAGTAGGATAAACTACTGAAATTTTGTATAATATATATTAAAGAGTATTGGTTAAAGGACCTACCAGAAAGCGCAATCAGTCATATTTGCTTCAAGTATGCTATATCTTCAATATTTACAAATATCTGGGTCTATACAAATCTATTGACATTGATAAAGATTTATAAGTATTTGTAAAACATGTAGTAGTAATAATAGTTTCTCATAGTCATTATGTACATTCGCTCTGGTGTAGTGGTGCTGAATGCGCTATTAACGCCGGCGGTCGCGGGTTCGATTCCCGCTCGGGGCGGATTTTTGTATTTATATAAACATTCGTTTCTAGGTCTGGTCCTTGTGGG
>DVXP01001625.1:0-14484 GCA_018235645.1 Junonia grisea | reverse complement strand
TCCGAAAATATACCAACACAATTTCAAATTTTTAAACGAACGTTCGATTTTTAAATGCAAATTTTTCATTTACCGATGTTTACAAATATTTGTTCTGGTGTTCTGAATACGAATGTTGGTAACAGTTTAAAAGTATTGTTTTTCTGATTACAAATAAAATGTTTGACGGATTTATTTAAGCATTGCGTCAAAACTTTATAGAATGCGAATTATATAATCATCAGGAAACTTCTCTACACGAAGTAAGAAGCTTAGAAGACAAGTCATCTATTGAGGACTTTCTTTATAAGAGAGCAGCTAAAACTTGCAACATATGAATGAAAAGAATACTTCGAAGGTATTTATTGTCATAGTTGGTTTCTTCAAGGTTTCTTGAATTTGTGTTGAAAAATTTGACAACATAAGGAATGCTGAACTGAAATCATCAGACGAGGATATGAAGATCTAAAGACCTGGTAAGACTGCTTTGTAGAAGATCTTAGAGCCATAAGGAAGTTTAGCAACTTAAAAAGGAAAAACCAGAATCAAATGCAATCTTCACAAAAGGATTACTGTATGACTGAATAAATAATTAATTAAGTATATTTTTGTTCTTATATAAGACTATCTTTTTTTAAGTTACTTTCGTCCCAGACTTCGCTCGCCATCTAGACTTTGATATGGTCGTTTATGGTCTAAAAGTATTATTCTATCAAACATTAGATAGTTCTTTATCGCTGAATTTACCAAAATGTCTAACCACTTGGCAACGTGTATACAATTTTATTGACTGGTTGAGTAATCAAAAGGGTAACGAAACAAAAAATCGCACATTTAACATTAAGTAATCATAATTAAATATTGATAAATATGATAATATAATTTAATGTTTCGTTTATGATGCAATCGTTGTAATAAAAGTTAATTTGGTTTCCTTTAGCGCATAATTTGCGTGGCAGTGAATCGCAGGAGAGCGGTTAATCGCTCGCTACTGCATTACGCTTTTTTAAGACTTGACGGCCCGTTTAATTTTAATTTTGTTATTCAATTCATAAATATACCTATTTAAGTTTTTACATTTATGGGTAGATATGGCTTTTCATTTAATATTTATTAAACGAAATCACAATGACTTTAGTCAATAAATTAGTGAAATACGGTTTTACTAGTTTTATGCTATAAAGCTAATTGGTATTTATTTTATTTCTTCTGTTATAACTGTAAATGGGACTGTAACATCATTTTTTTGTAAAGATGAAATTATTATAACTTATTTTTTTTTTTTTATTAAAAAAACTCCATGTTAGTTCGAACATGTTTTTATTTTCGTTAAATTGTTCAATTACTACTTGAAATTCCTTCTTTTAATTATATACTTTTTTAATCTTTATCTTTAATATGATGTTGATGACAGATGGACAGATTCTATATATCATGTAATAAAATCAGTGTAATAAAATTTTCACTTACGAAAAAAAAACTGTAGTTAAAAATACCAACTCTGAGCTTATAAGCAAGTAATTACGGATGTACTGCCTTCAGTGCGCGAATTAGTCTGACATTAAGGCAAAAAGTAATTTTCCTTATTGTTAACCCATTCAGCTTACGGATAAACGTACACATCAAAGTGATTACTAAATAATCGATATCCTTAATACTTCGTCTAAAAAATGGACACAATCGATTTATGAAGATATGTTTTTTTTTGTTTTTTTTTTTAGCGATGGTAAGTACAAGGTTGTGCTTAAATGTTAACGATCAGTTTTTTACTCAATCGATTATTTATTACTGTGTACACATAAAGAATTAACAAATAATTATACTTATTAAAGGTTTACTAATTATTCATTTGATTCCGTTCAAAATTTTTGCTTTTATAAAATTGCGCAGTATTGTATTAGCAGTTCATATCTAAAAGTTTTGGTGGAAAAAGTTCTTACTTATCTGTCAATGATTTGTTTTTTTTTACAAAAAGTCTCATGGGAACGAAGAATGAACCGTCAAAAGGCGTATCTAATGATGCGTGCACTTAAAACCATTCGAAGCCACAATACATAGATATCGGACAATCCCAAAATATCCAATATTACGGCAAGGTTTCCAAAAAACCATTGTTGAATAAACCATAAATCGTTATAAAATGGTCGCGATCGAGCTCAATGGTGCTTAAGTCGGGTGCTCATGATTTTGTAAAAAAATTCTATAAGGGTAATATTTTTTGAATAATTTTTTTCTAGCGCCGAGGCGCTAAGAACAATTTACATGATAATGGTTTGGAACATCCAACGAAAGGATTGGGTATTTTTTAATAACCATTTAAAATGTATACCTCTTCATAGCAAATACAGATAAAATATATTCGATTTATACAACACACATAAAATACCTTAAACGGTGTTACGAAATGCTTGTTACTAAATTTACACATGACAAACTTTACACCTACTGTTCTATTAGACAATATTTACATAATATTGTAAATGCTAATAAGAATGTTTGGTTATTATTCATACGGGCGTAATTTGAGTTATTTCGGTTCTCACCTTGTTGCTTGCCTGTTAATTTATTATTGATCATTGGCAAACAAATTAAAGTAAGTTAGTGGAATATAAAATTTTGACATATTTCCTATTTGATACGATACAAGTTTTCGCTACACAGTCAAAGTAATTTCTTAGGGACAAGACACCTTATAGGAATTATATTTGCAATTTCAATCGTCTTCCCCCTTAATCGCGTCGTCGATTATAATATATTTTGCTTGTGATTAAAGATAAGGCCTGGGCCGTACGCACCAGCTGGTATCTTCTCAATCGACGGGACGCAAATTAAGAGAGCTTCGATTAGATTAAGAATATGTAAGAAGGCGATAGAGTACTCACTGCGATCGGGCGCTAACAGCGGCGTTTATTGCTGATTAATGTTTATTTTTACGTATAAATTAGTCGGCTGCGCGGCGTAGACTGCTCGAGTGCAGTAAAAAACAGTAATTTATTAGTGGCGACTTCTCGTGTTGGCACGGGCTTAACGAGTGTGTGGCGTGCGGTGCGGTGGTAAGAAAAAACTGGCTCGCTTGGTACGTAGCTCGAGCAGCAGTGGCCTGAGGAAGAATAACCCCAGGAGTCGATGGGAGCTGCCACCGCTTCCGAACGCGCCCCGCGCCCCGCACCGCGCGCCGCCCGCTCGATACAGATCACGCATTCTACGAATACCTTTAGCCACGGCGCTGGCGATCGCCTGCCATCTTTTTCACTCTCTTGCCGTCGCTGGTGCGTCGGAAGACCACGTCCGTGCGGGATGAGGGGGTCTAATGAACGTTTTACACCGAACGACGCTTCCTAAGTTCACCGAGTAAAGGTCACGCGGGCTAAGCGAGCCGGACGACGCAGCGTGAGCGTAGAACTCGACCGCGCCGAAGTAGCTGCGCGTGCGCAACACCGGCAGCGCCCACATGACCGGCCGTTTAACTGCGCGCGCCGCTCGCGAAACGCTAGCCGTCTCGCTCCCGCGTGCTCGGGGAGGTGCCTCTCGCTCGCGCACATCGACGTGGAAAAATGTATCTAGTTCTGTGGAGGCGACGCGGAGTGCAGTAGCAGTTGAGGTTTTTTTCGTTTTAATAAATTTGTGGTCGTTCGTCTCGCTTAGGCGCGCGCCCGGGGCGTCGCGGAGCGAGAAGGCAGATTGCCACCGAGTTACGCCTTCCGCGCGTTCTCGTTATTATGTAGGTTGCCCGCGCATTAGAGCCTCCGTGTATTGCCAGCGCATGTATAAAATATAATAATGTAGTAAATACGTCGCTTGTTTGCGGTGAGGCCGGTTATTTATGTGCGCCCGCGGCTACCGCGCTACGCGCCGCCTCTTACGATTTACTTCCCACTCGACATTCATCAATCATACCTAAAAGGGTTGTGTAATATTCTTACAATATCAATAAATATCTTATAATTTAATGTAATAGGGTGTAATAATATTTTATTTTGGGTATTTTATTTATTAGAGACACCATTTATTCTGAGTATTTAAAAATCCTTATTTTATTTAATGTACCTGATTATCTCATATCAAATAAAAAATATTAACCACAAATACTTGATTTTATTCACCTTTCTATTTTTGTATTAAATTCTGATTTAAGTCCATCGCAATAGATAATTAGGTAATTACCTACTCGTACCTATAAGACGAACAAAAATTTTTCATTAAATCTTCTACACATTTATTTTCACCCAGCTTACTTGTATGGACAAGTATGTAAAAAAACTGAATAGAACAAAAACAATATTTAACTAATCAAAAGGGATAATACAAGTTGAACATAACGGAACACCACGCGACACGCATGAGACATCCAGTTAGACGGAATTAAAAAAAACAATGACACAAAGAATTTACAAAAAAAAAAAACAAATATTCCATTTCAGGCCGTCTCTATTAGCCTCTAATCAAGCGTGGAGGGTGACAAAACGCGACAATGACCAAAAACATCAAAACATATTACGGGATTTATTGTTTACGAAATTGGAATTCATTATACAGAACTACGGGAAGCTTATAGACTCATTGTCCTACATTATGGACTGCGAAGTGTCTCTGCGCACGAGCAGAGACAATTATAGACAATTGTGTCGCCCGAAAAGCCAATGTTTGCTCACAATGACCAGAAACAATCGCCAACTTTTATGGCGGACACAAAAAGACACATAGAACCTTTTGTTGACAGATTGAATGCCAATTCCGACCACACAAATTTGACGTGCGTTTCGAATTTGCTAATTCGAAAACTGTCGAACTTGTAATTTAAAATTTATAATTACATTTCAAAGATCTCATCCTTCAATAAATATTTGTGTACCGACTTATTTTAAATTAGTATTTAATTTTAATATATCTTGTGTATTAGATTAGAAATCGGTTCGCGAAATAAGACGCGAAGAAAATATCTACGAGTACGTTCGTTGTTTGTTCTTTTACAAGTCGCATCAAAAAAACTAGCAAGCTACCGGCACCATAAAAGCGAATTGTATCTATTGTAAGATCGTCTGTAGACCTTATAAAGCGAAACTCGCTAGCCGAACTTCTAAAAATAATGTTTTGGCTCATCATTAACTCCACAATGCGCCGATCGTTCCGTGCTTTGTCTTTTTAGCCGGTGACGCAATTCATACCGACGCGGAACAATGACGTACACGACCAGACGATTATAAAACTTACACTTCAAGTTATAGAGTTGTAACTTTCTTGCTCACGAAATGTTGATCTCCGAGAGAATTGTCCGTTGACAACAGAGACATCGGGGCTATTCTTTTTTGAATATCGATTGTAAAAAGCATTCTCATGACGCTGTGAGAACCGTCGAAGCGTGTACAGTCGCGTCTTAAATTCTTTAGCCTATTCACAACGCCGTCTTTGTGTCAATATTTCAGCTGTGGTGTTACTAGTTAGCTTGTCAAACGGTCGTAGTTAATTTCGAACGCGACGGTACAATGCGGATCGGTGGAAGCAGAGATTATCAGATATTTTCCCGTCGGCTCGGAGTATGACGATCTAAATAGACTCGAAGCCTTGTACGAACATAATGGGCTAACTGTGCCCGCTTTGTTTGACTACGATGGGAAATGTTCGTTTTGAAAGATATTTAACATAGGTATGAATGATAAGCTGTAACAAAATTAAAACGTGACAAGTGACTGCGTCGTTTAATAAAATGATAATAAAGATTAACGTATAAAATTAATTTTAAAAATACGTATCCGAAAAAATCCTCGCCAACAAATACCCTTGTACGTCTTTAAAAATATGCAACAAGATACGCCGCTCAATAAAAACAAAATTCAATTATTGAAATACCCAAAAATGAAATACTAAAATATTATTCACGAGAAATCTCTATCGCATTAAAATCAATTAAAAAGAATATGGTATTTCGATGCAAATATTTTCGAATGATTAATGCGATTAATCTGCAATCTGCCACCGAATTCCACGCTACATTCCTCGGAAGAGGTCCAGCGCATAACCAGTAAATTATACAACGGTATCGTATTTTATCATCTTGTAGTTGCTAATTTATAATGTCGCGATCACATCTTTTAAATTAAAAAAAAATAAATAAATAAAATCGTCTTCGGTTTCAATTAGCGCCGAAACATTTTAATTAAAAGCTTAATAAAAGATCGCTTACCCATTTGTAAAGTTTGCTATTAGCTGCCGTCGACAAAAAAAATTCGTACCACTCGCCCGGCGAAGGCCCCGCGTTAAAATAAAAATTCTCTAAAACGTATAAATGAGACCGAACAATATCAGCGCTGCGACACAACTGCTTGTAAAAGAAATCAGGAAAGTATGATAGTGATTTTTTTAGCTTTAAATATGTGAATTTACAGGACCGAACCGATTCGGACTGATACAAAAAAAGACATCGACAGATGACATTCGGCCGCCGAATAATTGTGTTTTACAAACGGAGCGAATAATAAATAATTCAATTTTGCGGACCGGCGATTAAATTACAGCCTTTATCCATTCCGTATGATGCAGGCGACAATAAAAATGCAAATGACGTCCAACGATGCTGTTATTTACGGTGTTGAGACATTGAAACAATCGCCTGTCCGGCTGCTGCCATACTTTTTTATTTTATACAAGTTTCTCGCGTGGGTCCGTTCGAGAACTTGAGGCGAATTATTTGTTTCGCAACTAAGTTTTATTCTCAATCTTTGTGTATTATCTACTTTTCTTTCCTATTCGTTTAACCCTTCGAATCTAGTCTACGATTAAACAACACCATTAGAGTCGATAGATAAAAGATGAAAAATTACATGTAATTAATAGGTATAATTTGAAAAAGTTTTTACCGTCTAATATAGTGTTAACTCATGGTACCCTGTTTATGGCTATTAACGCCTAATAATAACGCCTTAACTCTTATTAAGTGGAAGGTCGAACTTTATGTTCGTTGATTTCTTTAACAAGGGTTAAAAGATGGAAGCAATTACTTACATTTGATACTGTTTAAATATTTAAAACAAAAGTATCTTCATTATCTATTATAAACTATAAATAGTTAGACTAGTTGGTAGCAAATATTTTGTCTAAAACAACTAAAAAACGTCCAATAAAAAAATGTTACTAAAAATGATAAACATACATAATGTTATATATTTTATCATTGGATATTAATTACATTAATATATTTTACAATAGACTAAACAAGCATACGAAGGTATTGAACCTACATACACAACCAAGCTATGCGAAAGCGATACAGAGACTTTTATAAATTTTCAAAACTACTGCTACCTGTGTAACTAGAAGGTATATTAGAGCAGTGAAATTGTTACTTTATGACACGTAGATGACCGCACAACATATATTTGAAATGCCTTAGAAATAAAAAGGTAACTGCTCCTTCCAGTAGGTAAATTTTGACATCATATCAAAGTAACGTCAAGTTTAAATTATGAAGTATTAATTTTATATTACACAACCCGATATCATATCATTTCGCAATGCACGGCAACGTGTCGTGTTATGAAAACTAATTATGCAGTTCTCCACCGATGCTGAATTTAATAATAATCCATGAAAAACCGCGTCATGTCGTGATATTTTACCATGCTCGTCGTAAATTTTCACACATTGTTACCATTTTCCAAAGTCGTAAGGTGCTGTAAAGACCTGACGTCGCCCTATCATCGTATTTTGTATTATTTTTATGACTGTATAGCCTTACAAAACATTTCTTACTATATTATAGGTACAGCTTTCGCCTAGCTTAATTCCTCCAGTGTATGCAATCCTTGAAGATTCTCTATTACACCTACACACTATATTATGCTTATTAACCTGTTTTATTATGTACTATATATCATTAGTAGATTACTGTCTTCTAAATCAATATATACAAATAAAATAGTAGTGTCCCCTTATTCTTTCCTTTTTTTGTCTGCGTATTTTGACGATAACCTAAGTTGTATAACTTGGAATAATTTGTGGCATATGAAATTTTCTTTATGAAAATTTTTTACGACCTAAAACCTAAAGAGCCTCCTACAAAAATAGAATCAATTTTTTACATCGAATTCGCCTTTTTTATGACTCACGTTATCTAAAAAGAGGAATAATCCACTGACATCACTAATGGTTTTTTCGAAAGATAACACTTACCTACCAGTGTACCTACAAAATGAAAAACATGCTATAGATGATTCACATACCAAGCCTTCGTTTGATATTCAGGAAATTTTCCGATTGTAACTCCTTATGTTATTATCTTATCTTTTTGGTGCGGAACAATACATATTACTGACTTAACTAATTACTGCACACATATATTTTTATGACTTCTCATAAAAACATAAAATACCTACTCATTGTTTACACAAAAATTGATCTAAAAATACAATTTTTATGAAAGTTTTTCATGTCAGCTATTTTCGAGGCAGCCTCGGTTAAGCCTGTTCTTTGTAGTCTTTGATGATATTGTGCAAATAAGCAATGAAATACTCGTAAAAATAGATAAAATTACTTTGTGTTTAATTTTGAAGATTTATAAAAGAAGGACATGGTTAATCCTCTAATTGTTTTACAAACTAAACAATAATAAACAAATCCATCAAACTCATCTACGTTTTTGTAACTCGTATAGGTATACCTAAATATAAAAATTTGTAAAAATTTATGGACTAACGCACATGTTATAACATAATAAGTGTTACACAACGCATGTGTTATGACACACAATCATACACTGAATCAAAAATGTAAAACCCTTTAGGTATAAAATTTTTATTATCTTTCGATATTGCCGTTTGTTTTATAAAGTTAAGTGAATCCTGACATATTTTACACAACAAACGAGACTTGCGAAAACCTTTTTTTATTAGTATAAAACTCACAATAAATATGCAAAGAAACCTTGATTGTCTGACTGACCTAACAAAGCACAACTCAAGCCAATGAACGAATTAGGCTCAGACACAGAAATACGAGTATCTAATTCTGGACGTAGAAATCAACTAAGAACGAATTTTCAAAATTTAACTTCTAGGGTAGTAAAACGGAGTTCAATGTTGTCAAAAAGAAATCAAATTTGGTGCAAATGAAGCCGTAACAAAAGCTAGTATAAATAAATATATTACAAAAATAGTTTTAATCTACGGAGCGAGACCGGGTGACACGTATGTTTTTTGCTAACATAAATTATAATTGAAATGTCACCAAGAACGTTTTAAAGTCGTTTTTTGTTGTCTTATTTCCTTCCTTATCAATCTATAACCCCAGATGTTTCTATTTCCATTGGCCACATAAGAACGAGATGCCAAAAAATCAATTTACAGGTTATTTAATGAATGTATTATGCAGATTTCGTCGATTTAGTTTTTCGAATATCGATAAATCTATAAACGCGAGACAAATAAGTCATAACATTGGAAAACCTGGTAAGGACAAGGCCAAATTATTTATTTATTTTTTAATATCGATGCAGGAATCGACTTGTTGCGAAATAAAAAAATATCGGTTTTAGTGGCCGTGCTTTAGACCAGTTTGACGGTTTATTTCGCCGTTGCGAACACCTCGATCCTTACCCAAAATCGTTATGGAAATATTGGATTGCAATTTAAAAAAACAAAGAATATTAAGGATTTTTAGATTTAATTCAGTTAGCTGTTCCGTACAAATGTAATGTAAAAATATCTTTCAGAAAACAAAATTGTATTGAATTATTGATAGGAAAACTAAAGTCTAAGTATGTTCTGCCATTTTCAGTGAACAACAGCCTAATGTTGAGTTAATAGAAAAAAGCAAAAAACACTTAATATTGCTTGAAATTTCCTCTTGCACCATTTAACAAGTGTTTAATTTAATAAATTCGTTTAATTTTTACAATATTTAATAAATATGTATACGAGTAAGTTATTTTAAGCCAGAAAATAATAAATATTACTGCAAAAAATGCATGTATCTAGTTGTAACAAGTTAGACGACACTCGATCCCTAAAATCACTTTTTCTATTAAAGACCTAGAATAAATTCAATATTAACCACCCATATTTGTCATATATTTACTAGATATTATTTATGTTACTCTTACGTCGCTATAAATAATTCTACTACGAATTAATTTATACTTTACAGAAAATGTCGTTAATGAAACTATCAAAGACATTCGGACCAAGAGTAGCACCTTGCGGGACTCCAATGTGTCATTAAAAGTTAGCATGTAACTAAATTATTAAAAATGACTCAAGATGCATGCATCCTGCAGCAAAATATCAGAATTTTTATGACAAATCAGAGCTAATTAGGCTCCTTCTGTCGACCGATTTTTTAACGTATAAAATTATTGATTTTTACAAGTTTTATAATAATTTGTTCGTAATAACGAGCTAAGAGGGGCATTGAGACGTAAACTTTAGGTGTTGTAAAACACATTTCATCGGTCGGTAATCCGATACCGTCACACCTACACGATCGTTTAAATATTAGACATAAACTGATTGTTTATTTTGCTGCTCATAATTTTGTATATATTTAAAATTATTGCAAACATTGTTGTTTTATGTTATAGGTGATATTGTTTTATTGATATTCATACCTTTTTCAATGAATTGAATAATTTAATGTTATTACTGTAAGTAAATTCAGTAATGATTAATTTTATTTATCGATGACGTTTTATCATTTTACTAATATTATCAAATACACTATACATAGTGTTTTAATAAAAAAAATCTACTAGGAATACAATCCTAGACGATTTTTCTTGATCAATCTTCAAATTCCAAACTGGTTCTACCTTATTGTTGAAATCTGAAAAAAGTGCAACTCTTTATAGCTTTAGATCATTTACTTATATGAAGTCTAAACCTCCTATTGTACAAAACAATCAGAACTGCACTATAGCGAAAAATCTTCCTTCCTATAGGCGGAAACCTTTAACGCGAGTGGATATCCAATTACACACATTTTATACAGCCTTATTCTCATATCCGATGGATGAAGAAATACATTTAAAAATGAAACCCACGCAACAGTTAACGCCATGTTTAATATTTACACTTAACTTATTGTGTTATACAGTTTAGTGTTCTAATAGAGGCGAACACCTATCTAAATGTAGATGTATCGGGTTACATGTCACCCAGACGTTGCCTTCAAACAACTTGCAACTTCTACTGTAGTTTCAATTTCCTTTCTAGAATGTTAACTTGTAATACCGAGGTTACAACATTTTATGCCTTATTGTAAGACTGAGTGTAGACTGGTAGAGTTATTGAATTTAATATAAAAAATAGGACTTTGGCAGATTGATAATTATTTGTGTTATAATATCAAATGACAAATCTGTGAATTACACCTCAAATGTATTTTTATTATTCATATAATTTATAACATAACAAAATCTGTAGGCTTATGGTCCTTATAACTTTAATATTTCGTCATCTTCTTCTTCTTTCCCTGGTCCCACTATATGTGGGGACAACATACCCTTCTCTACCATTCTCGACTATTAGCCGTCCTATAGCCATCCTAACCTTTCTTGCACTTTTTACGCAATCCATCCATCTTTTATTTTGGTCAACCTCAACCTCTACATTCATATCAAACACTCTCCTTTACACATGAAGATCGTCCTTCCTCGTAACATGTCCAGCACCATACCACGCTATCGTGCTAATCATACCACACTATCTCGTCAACTTTACTGTAATCGATGCCACTTTCAAACTTCCTCTGACTTACTCGTTGCTCATATACTTAATTTAATTAATATAATTATGATAGTGCTCGCAGGATTAAACCCACTCACAGATAAAAAATATCAATGTATTATATAGGTAAGTTTGGAATATTCTAAACTATCTTTTTTCTAAAGTCTAAACTGTATAATAGTTTGCCTTTTTTGAGCTGTGGCTGGCTGACGCTTTCAATATATAGGATAGCTTTCCCTAAATCCTAAACCATTTGCAATTAATAATTGATTGAAGAACTGATCGAAGATATATCTGTCTAGAGACATCTTTGACCAGTTCTTCATTAATGAATACTCAAATATACTTATTTACTTGTAGGAATACTATTTACAAACTCTTGTGCAATATATCTCAACTAGGTAAATAACAGGATATGGAAAAATATTACTAGAAAATATGAGACTTCACATGAACGCTAAGATGCACATATGTACCTAATCTCGAGAGGATGTCCTCTAAGTGTAGCGACGATAAACGTCCGAAGCACACAGGAAGTCTGTATTTGTCGCCGACAAAGATACAAGGCGTTTACGAAACAAACCATTCGAATACATACAGAATCAATACTTTTTCTCGGAACACCGCGGAAAAGCGATAGGGTGCCTTTATGACTTTACGTAAGTAAAAACCTCAATTCAAGCTTTAGTTTTAAACTTTTAGCGTCATTCCAAATTGGCGCTTATTTTGTTGTTGAAAGAATTGTTATTTGGTTGCATTTTGGAGTTTTAAAATGGTATGTTGGTTATAGTTCGTCGTTGGCGGTGGGCTGGTGACACTTTGCAAATAAGTACGCGCATGTAGATCGCTCCGTCGGCTTTCATTAGGCGATTGCGGGCGGTCCGTTACGGATACATCACTATCTATAACAATCAATGTAATACAGAGATCTTTATCGTAAAAAAGTGCATTTATAATCACTGTTACTCATTCTTTCTGTACCTAATTGGTAATGGAGTTTTGTAATAGTGTTTAATGCATTTTTTCAGTAATTTTTATCGTAGGAAATTATCTTTCTTTAATTAAGGTTTTAGCCTCATTAAGGTGTAGGTACCTAAATACTTGTAATTCATTATGGAATTGTGACTAAGGTATTTTAGCGAAATAAATACAAAGATTTGGTACGACCTTCATATACCTACCTAGCTGAAAAGAATAAAAAATACGGTTGGCAAAAAAAATCCAAAAACTTTTTTTTATAGAAATACCATCGGGAAATTGTACGGTCACCAAAGGTTTACCATCTGTAAAATTAAACCTAAAAGCCGAAGGTATGTTAAGGCACACTTAATAATATACGGGCATAACGGCGTGCACTGACGTTGCCGTCCGTCCTCTGAACATGACGTGCACACTTATTTATACCCCCTGTGTATTGACGTCTGTAAAGCGAACCGCCTGTATAATAGGTCGGACCATTGTACCGATCAACATATAGCGACCATTCATCTCGACTCGATGCTTGAAGAATGGGCCTCTTACAATTGTAATAATTTCTTACTTAGTGTTTGAAGAAAGAACCGATTACAGTAGGACTTGATAGGAATATAAAGCAAATCATTATAATGCATTTACCTTTACCCGCCAGTGAACTTTGATATTCAGAATAGGCATTTGAAAAACCTTTGAAACGTTATATCAAAATCATATTGAAAAATTTGTATCTTTAGTAAGGCAACATCGATCTATTGCTTGTTACCAGTGAAACTTAATAGAAAAAATGCAATAACTAGAGTGGTAAAAGCAAGATGGCTTTGCCCACTAAATGAGCATAATGGAAAAATTTTTGTTTACCCTTTTTTTATGGAATAGAGCGGCAAACGAGCCGACAGATCTCCTGATGGAAAGTGAATGCTGTCGCTAATGGACATTTGCAGCACCAAAGGAGCTACAAAATGCGTTGCCGGCCTTTTAGGGGGTATGGAGGAGGAATGGATGGGGAATCAATGGGGAAGGGGTGAGGAATTGGGCCTGAGGTACCCTCAAGGTATGTTTGTATGGTACATAGGTATGTACCAAGATATGTTTTTACAATTCACGAAGTAGGCGAAATCGCTATCGATTAAAATAATAATACAACGGTTATTAAAATAATAATACATCTACGCATCAATCGAATATGATTGAAGGAATTTTCTTTATAATAAGCAGCGTGACAACTTTTGATACTAATTTGTGATACAAAGGTCGTGGTATACAAAAATGTCAGGAAAAAAGTAAGAAAGAAAGCTGATGACGCAGGTCTAATATCACCCCGTTTGAACCTTTTGGTTTCGGAATCCTAAAAAATATGTTTCCCTATCTAACTTCCGAATGAATCAAATGTAAACAGAAGAGTTATTACATACTCGTTCATACAAATATTTATAGATACAAAAAATATATTTACACAATACAATGTATTGCATATATCCCTGGAAATTAAATCATACATAAAGTGTTTTGATGACACCATCATTTGTACGATATCATTTTTTAAATAGTCATATTTCTCGGAAAAACCTCGACAATCTTATTTTTCGTATTAGAATTTTGCTTTTCAATTGAGAAAATAATTTTGACGGTTCGAAGAATTTCTCATCTCGGAGGGAGGGTGATCGTTCGATTGATATCCGGTGAAATAAAAAATTCTTAAAAAAATTACATTGTTTCTATAGGCTTCGCAAAAAAATGATCTGAAGTGAGAATAAAAGCGTTTCAATTCGTTTTAAATAAAATAATAACAAATTGTAATCTATTCATGATGGAAATA
>DVXP01001624.1:0-14485 GCA_018235645.1 Junonia grisea | reverse complement strand
AGAATATCATTATCTATGCTATTCCTTACGTTTTCAAGACGTGTGCTTACAAAATACCGTTTTAAGAAGACGTAACCGGCCATGGTAAGATTGTTTGACAAGCACAATATTACGTCATCCGTTTTGGGCACGTTACGTATCGTGACATAGAGAATACCTTATTTGAGAACGCGCAGTTTGTACTCAGCCAAACAATGTCCATGAGGTTACGATATTGTGAAATCTATATCGATAGTATTCCAATTCAATTGTAATACTAAAGATTTCACATTAACTTTTATAGTTTCAATACTATTCATAGAATCACAATAGTGCTATTAAAATTGAAGCTAACTTGGCGTATCTTCTCTCAACTTTAGGTAATATGTACGTTGGTATAAATTACCAATTGGTTTAGAAATTTTATCTGAGTCATTGTCGATGAAAGGCTTTTATACTCTAGGCTATTTAGAGCAAGATTCTTTTGTATTCACAATAAAAACCTTTTACAATAGTCTTTCAAAGAGTCTGAGTGTTTGTACTGATAATAATAGAAAACAAAATACATTAAGAAAATACACTTAAATTAATCTGAATTATATATTTACAGTATATAATACCTAAAATTAAATCATAAATAAACACGAAATTTACCAACAATCGTTAGCATTTTTCAGATAATTAAAAACTAATTTCAACGAAAAATTCAAGGAAATCAATAACAATACAAAGTTTCTAAACAATTATCGCAAACGTGTGACGTTAAAGGCAGACGATATCGACCGCTCGAGTTTCGATTGCCCTTGCCCTACTTTATGTCTGTACTTATATTCTAAAAGGTGATTTTGATTAGCTTAGGTTTAGTCGTGTGAAAATAATTTCGGAAGTATTCCGTCTTATCAATTTAGTAATGAAAACGGGCCTGTAAACTGGTTATAGTTAAGCCCTAGTGCCCGGGGCGTAATAAATAGGGCACTCCTTCCGGCCGTGGGTGCGTGAGATGGGGGTCTCACGCATCCGTTTTCATACGGCCCCGGACTGCCGGTGTACGCACCAGCGAGGGGTGTGGGAAGGGCGAGACCATTCTTCGCCCTCCTGAGAAGGGCTCCGCAAGCCACGAGCGGAGCAACGCGCGGGAAAGGCCGCGGATGTGCTGCAAAAGCGATCCCGTAGTCTCTTCGTTTTCCGTGCTGTAGCGGCCATCGCAGGGGGTTTTAGTGAGTACAATATCATATAACCCGACATCCCCCCCTAGAGTCGGGTATCTATGAAGATTTACCCAGCGACAACATGCTATAGTTACTTGACTTATTTATTGAAACTTACAGCTTTCGTAAGATTTTCTAATTTAAAGTTTAAGACTTCATAACGCGTAACTGTAGGCGCGTCTCTTGAGTTACTAACATAATAATTATCAGGTTGTACAGTTTACATTAGTTGCCAGCATAAAACTTATTGTAGTAAGTAATTCTCGCCTTTTAGTTTAAGGATTAATGTGATTTAGATTTTTGTTAAAACTTGTTTCCTCACCCATAATTAAAATTCGTTATTGCGACACAATAACCTTTAACAATAGGTGGTGAACTATTTTTTTAATCGAAAAATAATTCTACTCTCTTCTCTAATCTTAAATTCGCTCAAAAATTTTCATCTATTTCGAAATTTTTACACACGTCCTGCTAGCCCTGGCAAAAAATAGCAAAGCCTAAAAACTCATTTTTTATGTGGTTTTTCCACTTTTTAATTAATTGATCTTTAACTTACACTAGTTTTGCCCCCCTCCTCCTCCATAAGGCAAATTTGCCAATTTGCCCACCCCTAAAGCAAATCCTGACTACGCCCATGGCTCTGGCATACTTTATTGTACTCGAGACACATATTTTTAAATTTAGCTTTAAAATGTTCCCAAAGCACAAGCAGCTCTTAAAGCCCATTTTAGAGCTTTTAACATTTGAAAGTTCGTACAATCTCGTACATAAATCTTTGCTTATAACACTGGTGCCAAACTAAATTCCACGCGGGGAAAAGCCGCGGGCTTGAGCTTAAAAGCTTATACAGATTTTGGCAATAAATCCATAGATCTCTAAATCTCTTTTAGTTATAAACTTACTTTTATTTTATATTGTCACTATTATATTTTATTTCTGATATTCTGACTTATGTTTACTTATTGTATAATAAATGAAACATTCTCTGAAATTATAGAAATATTTTCTAAGTTTTTATGTCTATATTAAAGCGATATTGTTAAAAATCAGAACTTGTGAACATACAGAGGGGGTCTCAGAAAGTATGGATAAAATCGAACAAGGTTGAAGGGGAAACAGAAAACTCGGTCTATTTCTTATTGTATTTATTGATATATGTTTGCTAGCCAAAAAATAGCAGTACTCAAGGATAGACAAGCTGTTTTGCCGAGGTTTCAAAAAAAAGTTAAGCCTGTAACTTTCTTTGCTTTTTTTTAATCAACATTTTTGTGAAACTCTATGCAAGATTTTAAAACAATACTCAAATCGATATAACTTTTAAACTACAAAAAATGAGATTACTACTTTTAGGGTCAGAAGATGGCAAATGACATTAAATTATTATTGAAATAAATGAAAAAATAGCGACGGTATGAATGTACATAGTGTGTATAAACGTATAAAAACTGTATTAAAATTAATATATTTTTTTAGCTCAATAAAAATAGACATAAGTACTTTCAATCTAACATAAATTAGTAATAAAACAAAGACACTTTACACATCAAAGAGTAGATATAATACTTTTAGCCGAGCAATTGAGGTTACAAAAGAGCCAAAGAAAGCAACATTGAAACTTTCCGAACGAAATCGTGACTAGAGACGCTCGTTTTAAAACTTCAAACGACAGACAGATCGATAAGACTTTATATATAGTTAGCTTAGACCTTCCGACATGACCTGAATACAGTATATTTTGGTGGCTTAACCTTTGAACATCTATATATTGTGTTTTAAACAAGGTTATGTATTATAGGTCAGATGAATGTTACGATCTTCTCCTTAGTACCTATTTTGCAGGACTTAACCGGGTCTGCTTTATTTTAGCCTAGGTATTGAGAGGTTACTGATTTTTACGCAGAGATACAGTAACCATTTAGATAAGAATATTTATGGTGTTTGTGACGACAAACAAATGTTTGTTCAAATACAAACATCCGTCCCGAGCCGGAATCGAACCCGTTACGCGTTAATGGCTAATTCATTACCACTTCACCAGAGCGGTCTAATAAATGACTAATATTCGTGATGAATATTTTAATGACGTAACAAGTATAATTACGTATTATCGTGTAACGTTTACACGCACGTTACGTGTACCGTTTGTCATTTAAATTCTCGGAACTGAATAATAATATAAAAAATATTTTACCACACTATTCTATAAGTTATGTTAGATATATTAAAATTGTTGCATGTTTACTATTTTCAGTCCCATGTTGTAATAGTAAATGTATCTTTTGTTAAGGGTTCCGGGTTCGATCTCCGCTCGAGGCAGATTATTTGTATCAATGTGTTTACCTCAATAATTTCTCGATAGGTATTTTAGAACTAAGCTTAAAAAATCATTACAAACATATCGCACCCGTGAAAGAATAGTCAACTAACTCAAAATGAAGTGGTAGATCCACTTCTAAAATTGCTCTAATGTTTAAAGTTTTAAAGTGCATATTAAAAAATCACTTTATAAATCATCATTTATCAATATCGCACCAAGTCAAAAAATGTGTGTCAGGTACACACATTTTTTGACTTAAGTGACTCTTCTTCTGGGGTTTGATAAATAAAGACATTTATAAAGTGTTTTTTTTTAATCACTTTATAAATGTCTTCATTAATCTATATGAGAAAATAACATTTCAAAAATTAATCGTCGAATCTTCTACTTTTATCGAGTAGACTGAAAAATAAACAGAACACTACTATTATTTCCTTACTGAAAATACATATACAATCATTTCCATTTACGTATTAATAGTAGCTAAATAATTCTAAAGCAATTGTGGTCGAAAATTGAATTGGACGGGCACTAATAACTGAAATAGCTCACGAAATAACCCGACGAGTAAATAATTAAGTATTTCATTTCACGTCAAGTCTGTTAATCAATTGTATTAAAAGAAGGATAATTATTACGTTAATTAGTGGCGTTGTGGTCGAATTACAACCAATATACATTAGGCGATTTTAAAAATCATTGTGTAAATTCGATTGATTCAAAAAGTGATTTTTTAAACGACTTCAGAAAGGATGAGGTTATCAATTCAGTCGGTATTTTTTGTATGTGTCCGTTTATATCGTTGTCATTTGTGATTTTTTTCATTTTCTGTTCTATAATATTTTTCGATGACCTCCTTGACGCAGCGGTCAACACGCCTGCCTGCGCCGTGGAGGCCCCGGGTTCGATCCCCGGCCAGGTCATGATGGAAAAACTATCTTTTCCTGATTTGCCTGGGTCTTGGATGTTTATCTATATATGTATCTATTGTAAGTATCCCATAACACAAGTCTCGAACTTACTTTGGGGCTAGCTCAATCCGTGCGATTTGTCCGTATATATATATATATTTATATATAAATATACGTGTTAATATATCATAAAGAAAGTTCTTGATTATAGTTATTTGTCGTCAGTTAAAAATCGTTGTTTCTTTAGTTTATTTAACTACCCATACTCCTATATTTGAAATGCGACATAACGTAGGTTACAACGTACATAATAGTGTGGATCAAATGCGGCCATTAATGCTTTAATGGTGCTCCAGTCAGTTGCAGTGCATGTTAACTGGCAGATATTATGTTTCCATACGCTGAGTTATAAAGTCGAGTCTATACTGAGCGAGCATAAGCGAATACGAAGTGGGTGTTAATTTTTACTGGCGCATAATTTTAAAGTTATAACTATTTTAATAAGATTTAAATCGCATTTTATACTAAGTAGACACGGTGACCGCTGTAAAGTTAAAAATTAGATAATAATATAATGCTGAAGTAAGTTTATTTGTCAAATTTTCATAAAATATACCCATACGTAATATAAATTACATAACTGACCACCCTTAGTCGACTTAGGCTAATTTTCGTACTCTCTAGTGCTTCGCTGTTATTCCACTTGTATAGCTGCGCATTAACATTTCAAATGCGTCCATTGTATTTGTATTACTCATAATTAAATTCTTGAGCTAATCAACTAGAGCTAAACTCAACCACGAAGATAAACTATGTACTTGACCTCATTTAGCCGATCTAGCTACATCTTAATACTTCAAATACGTACATTGTGTGTACTTGTGCTCCCGTATAATTAAGTTCTGGTACTTGCTTGTTTGTGCGCTGAACGAGCCCAATCAAGAATTGTAGTCAGTTAACTAAATTCTACCACAAAGTTTAATTATAACCGGTTTATACAACACAAATTCACTTGTGCTTTGCTCGTATTCAGCCTATATAGCCGCCCAGCTTATATAGGCAGTAAATTACAGTTAAATTCTATAACAAAGTTTGCTTATAGCCAGTTCATACTTCACGAATTCGTTCCTGCTAGTCTCTATTTATATTGCTGCACCTTGACTTTTCAAATACATACATTATGTATACTTGTGTTCCCGTATAATTAAATTCTGGTACTTGCTTGTTTGTGCGCTGAACATGGCTAATCAAGAACTGTAGTCAGTCAACTAAATTCTACCACAAAGTTTAATAAATCATACTATAACAATTCGCTTGTACTATGCTCGTATTCAGCTTGTATGGCCTCACCTTAACACGTCAAATACGTACCTACATTGTGTACTAGTTTTCCCATTTAATTAAATTCTCGTGCCGAATTGTTTCTCCATCGAACAAGCCAGCACAATCAAGAAGTCACTAAACTAAATTCCACTAGAAAGATAAATTATTTATACGCTCTTATTAAGCTGATCCAACCACACCTTAATAGCTCAATACGTACATTGTACATGTGTTCCCGTATAATTAAGTTATGTTGCTGGTTTGTTTGTGTGTTGGAGACCTATCCAGAATTGTAGTCAGTAAACTAAACGCTACATGAATTCGTATTCACTTGTAATTCGCTCGTATTCAGTTTATATATACGCTCCTTAACGCTTCAAGTAAGAACGTCAAAAGCGATGTCACTACGCTACTGAATGTTGTAAAGGCAACTTTTCCTGAGGATCTTATATCGGAGTGAAACTTGCGAAGAATATGTGTACAGCACACTAGACTATATTATGTTCGTTTCACATATAGAAACATAATTTTATGGTTTATTATCATGGAATTCTGAGAAAATGTTCCATGAATTTGTGCTCGCTTTGATTCAGTTAGTCTAGCCACAACCTAACACTTCAAATACGTACATTACATGTACTTGTGTTCCCGTATAATTAAGTTATGTCGCTGGTTTGTTTGTGCGTTGGAGACCTATCCAGAATTGTAGTCAGTAAACTAAACGCTACATGAATTCGTATTCACTTGTGCTTCGCTCGTATTTAGTTTATATATACGCTCCTTAACGCTTCAAGTAAGAACGTCAAGAGCGATGTCACTACGCTACTGAATGTTGTAAAGGCAACTTTTCCTGAGGATCTTATGTCGAAGTGAAACTTGCGAAGAATATGTGTACAACACGCCAGACGGATATATTATGTTCGTTTCGCATACAGAAACATAATTTTATGGAATTCCGAGAAAATTTTCCATGAATTTGTGCTCGCTTTGATTCAGTTAGTCTAGCCACAACCTAACACTTCAAATACGTACATTGTATGTACTTATGTCCCCGTATAATTAAATTCTCGTGCCGGATTTGAATCGATGAAACGACCTGCTTTGAATACTAAACACTCAATCGACAGGTCGTTGGCTAAATTGCTTTCGGAGAATGTGGGAAATATATTCGAAACGTTAATGGCCTGTTTCGTATTTAAATATGAATTGTGGATTTAATTCGAGGTTAGTTTTGATATATTGTTGTTTTTATAAAGCGGAAAATTGGATTTGTTTCGTCAAGTATTACTGGACTGAGTTGAAATAGTATTAAGTGTGGTACAGGGCCCGTATTCTCTATGTCACGATACGTAACGTGCCCAAAACGGATGACGTCATAACGTGCTTGTCAAACAATCTTACCATGGCACGTTACGTCTTCTTAAAACGGTATTTTGTAAGTACACCTCTTGAAAACGTAAGGAATAGCATAGATAATGACATTCTTGTCTTTTTGGAGATGACACGATCCGTTTCTATTAACAATCCTTTAAAAAGGTTACCGGTTTATTTTTTATGAACTTCTTAATAACTTATTTGACAGCACGGAACGCGCCACGTAAGGTGACATTTCAGTTTCACAATCATAGAGAATACGGCTTTAAGACAACGTGTTTCAACATAGAAATACGTTTTGATTTGGCATAGAGATTAAGGGACCAGGTCTGACTTTTGATTGATACGTTGTGCTCGTTACCAAACTATGGCTCACATGGCGTATAATGTTGCGTTAAAATGGCTCAGTCAATATTTATTCAGTCTCGCTATTTATGTAAATGAAAATTGTGTTTGACTAAAAAAAAACACGGACATACATTAAATATGTTCAATTTGTATTCCTTAATCTTAAAAGAAATATATCAAGGCAACGATTCCTTACACCAAATTGAGATACGTTTTATAAAAATACGGGATGATTACTCACGTAAAAAGGTCGGTTTGTCCGACTATAGTTTCGACCGCGTCTGGTGATCTTTTTCGAGGATTTGGCGAGCGCGGGCCGACTGTTCGCCGAACACTGCGTGCGTCCGTGCGTTCGGCGAACAGTCGGCCCGCACTGCCCGCGCACAAACCGACCTTTTTACGTGAGTAACCATCCCGTATATTAATAAAACATGGATATATACCGCGTTAGTTTTTATAGTGTAATTGAGACACTTTTTTGCTGTTAAGTAACAAATGTTACTTATTAGCAAGTTATAAGCGAATAACGCATTATGAAACATTGCGTTTCAATTTGGCATTAAATATAAGTGTATTATGAGAGATAGATCCAGAAGGGAATACATACAGCCACTGTTCATTATACATGTCTCTATTCCAGTCCTCTATACCATATTACTCCATATTATATCCCGATATCGCTATATCTTCTGTCTTGATATCAAGAACCGTCACTAGGCAACCACCTAGTCGTGTATTCCAAATAGTTCCGCTAACAGTATATAATAACATATAGTTTTATTTGTGCTTATAGTACGTCCATCATCCAGAATTATCTCACGTAATCCCCAATGCCTCACGTATACAAGTTTAAACTAATCCGGAGAAAGTTATAATCTCACACGGTTCACGTTCAGTTCATAATCCGCTAATGCGTGGAACAAACTTCCATGATAATATTAATATTCTAGCATTTTCCTTGCTTCATTCAAGCCTGGGTTTTCTTCTTCCTAGTATTTTCCCGGAGTTAACCAGGATCTGCTTTATTCTAGCCTACCTAGGTATTGACAGGTTACTGATTTTTATGTAGAACGATTGCTAAACCTCCCGACCCAGAGGGCAAGCCAGTAACCATCAGCTTTGCGTGCTCTCCGAGGTACTGTGGCGAAACTCCCGAGGACAAACACTCTGGGTGTTAAGAACAAATAAATACAAAAATCCACCTCGAGTTGTAATCGAACCCGCGCTCGCCGGCATTAAAGGCACATTGAATACCACTACACCGTCTGTCTTACCACACGTATTGAAAATAATATGTCAAAAATAAAATTTCAATACTAAACAATAGCAAGCAGAAATGTAGTACACACGTTAAAAAATGCACATAAAAACTTTTACAAAAGGCCAGTAACATGGCATAATACCGATCTACCCATACGGGATTGCACCCGAAAAAAATTTTTTTCTCATAAAATTTCCAACCAAAATCCTATTGTGAAATGTACCTTTAAAACCCTAACGAAGTGCCCAACGGATTACAAAAACGTGAACGAGAAATCGATACTAACAGCGGCGCCCAGAATACTAACGAGCGGTCACAGCTTGTGTGTAGCCCCTACGCGTTTTATTCATTTATATTAGTTCAATAGGACGCTTATATCCTAATTCTAGTATTTAGCATTTAGGTATATTCGTATAGCTAGTATCTATACAGATGTTGAATACTAGAATTAATAAATGCTTTCTAATTCGACGCGTACTACTTTTTATGGAGTTTAAATTGAAAGCATAAACTTCCAGACTTACCGAAATGTTTTAGATAAAAAGTCTGTTGAATCGGTATTGATATAAATGGGTAACACATAGTCAAGTCTAAGTAAGTAGTTCATCATCAGAAAATCAACAACTGACTTTAAAACGTATAGTGACAATTTCCTCGAGAAAAAAAAGCTTCATGTTTGCGAGGCCGCAGGCAACTGCACTGAATAATATTGTCAGCCCTAAACAAGTCCGTACGTACGTAATGGGTTGTAAAATGCGTTTAGTAACACGACGCCCGCGTGTAATTTAGACGAAATGCGTTTTGTACATTTGTACACTATGTACATAATTGTTTTGTATTTGCTTAGGTTTTCTAGATTGCTGCTCAGGATAAAACTATTATAAGAGACACAACTTTTCTAATACCTAATAAGGTTATGTTTTTGGGCTTGACATATATGAAGAAAATTGTCAGCCCTAAACAAGTCCGTACGTACGTAATGGGCTGTAAAATGCGTTTAGTAACACGACGCCCGCGTGTAATTTAGACGAAATGCTTTTTGTAGGCAATCCTCGTGTTGTATTTCTTAGGTTATCTAGATTGCTATTCAGGATAAAACTAGGATCTAAATTTTCGTACGACTTTTTGTAAGGACTAATAAGGTTGTGTTTTTATATGTAAGAGGATTTGTTTTTTGTTTCATCTTTTATTGAGTGCCTCGAGTTATTTAGAAGAGTGGTATCTTTATAATTTAAATATAAGTAAGATTTACAGCTAAATAAATTCTTGATTTACTAGTGATTCTACTTAATATACCCACCTTAATTTTTCAGCTTTATAATAGTAGAAAACTATATATCCATACAAGTACTATAAAGAGGATTGTTCGTATGATTACCGTGGGAGTATTTTTTTACCGTGGAAGAGCCATGCATTTGCACGATTGTGCCGGCTCGACCGGAGTAATACCACGGCCTCATAGAAAACTGGCGTAAAATGACGCTTGCGTCGTGTTTCGCCGTGTGAGTGAGGGTACCGGAGGACTAATTCCCCACCCCTTCCCATTAATTCCCCATTCATTCCCCCTCCATACAGTGGGTATGAAAAGGCCGGCAACGCATTTTGTAGTTCCTTTGGTGTTGCAAGTGTCCATGGGCGACAGCATTCACATACCATCGGGTGATCTGTCAGCTTGTTTGCCGCCCTATCCCATAAAAAAATGATTATATTTAAGGGATATTTTGTAATTCAAATGAACCGATGAAAGAAAAAATTCTGGTAGGTGGTTACTGAGGAAGATTATAGGCCATATTAAATTACGTGGCAACTTATAGAAGTAAAATAGTAATAACAAATATGATTGTGACTCAGTTATTCAATGTTTATAAGTTGTGGCTAAATGTTGTGCCAGTGATTTTTTAAACGTGTGTTTTCAGTATGTGAAATCTGAATTAGCAAATTGAAAAATTCGGCAAAAACATAAATAGAATTTGACTTGTTGAATATTTAAATCGAATAAACTTTTTTAGTGTACACCGGTACGTGTAATTTTGCAAAACGTTTTTGATGATGTTGGATGAATTCAAAAATACTTTGATATTCAAAAAATCACTGCTTTTTTATGGGATAAGGCGGCAAAGGAGCTGACAGGTCACCTGATGGAAAGTGAATACTGTCGCCCATGGACATTTGCAACACCAAAGGAGCTACAAAATGCGTTGCCGGCCTTTTAGGGGGTATGGGGGGGAATGGATGGGGAATTAATGGGGAAGTTGTGGGGAATTGGGCCTCCGGTACCCTCACTCATGCGGCAAAACACGACGCAAGCGTCATTTTACGCCGGTTTTCTGTGAGGCCGTAGTATCACGCTGGTCGAGCCGGCCCATTCGTGCAAATGCACGGCTCTCCCACGGTAAAAATTGAGTGTACTTATTTAAAACATTTGTATATGATATATCTATCTCTATAAAGTTTTGAGTGCCATGATCACACTTTTCTATCTTGTTATTTATTTCTATCTTGTTTGTTAACGATGTTTTGTTATTTGCTCAGTTATGACCTGGTCTATACCCCACTTCAATTTAATCGTTGACTTTCGGGATACCCTGTATGTGTAAAAATCACAAAAGAAAACAATATTTAAAATTTTATTCAAAAATTAAATATGCTAAATTTTTCATGCCTTTTCTACATTGTCTTCATAAATCAAATATACAGGTAATTTAACAGTGTTAATTTCTAGACTCTGATGGAAGCCAAATATCCCAAGTATAATTGTGCAAGCTAGGTGCTGCTTGTAAGTCGATTTCATGCGGCACAATTCGAGGTATAACCCGTTGCTTTTCTGTCTGTAGTCGAGAATACAATTTTTCGACTATATCTGGATGTTTTGATGACAAATCTATCACTTCACATGGATCTTCCTTGATATTAAATAAACACCAAGTGCCTAAAATGAACAGTTTTTAGTTACGAGTATCATATATGAATATATTTTTATTTCTAATGTTATTATTTATTAATTATTCTTACCGTTTTTAGGGTAACAAATGTCAGCAAGCGATCGGTCCAAATTGCATGAAATTTTTATTTTATTTCTTAGATCTGTATCCCTCATTTCAAATGGAATCCCAATATCAGATAGTACAGAATATACCGCACTTTCCATAATAGCCTTTTCATATGATGGACAAACTCCAGCTATACGTCTAAACATTTCACCCTGGTGGTTACTGTGATCTGTTAGAACAATGCCCGTAACTAACTTGTAGTCTCCACTTATAATTGCCATATAACCTGTGTAATCATCAATTTCGAATATTACATCCCTTTTAGATTCCTCGTTAGATACGATGCTGTCCCATAGATCAACACCATCAATATCTTTTGGAGTTTCAATACCAACAGCACTCGCAAGTGTTGGCAACCAATCAGAGACGTGCATATACCCTTTCCACAAATGATTCCCTTGAGTTAAGTTTTTGCTCCATACTAAACCATTTACTCTTATTCCGCCTTCGAACGGAGTTAACTTAAGGCCCCTCAAGGGCCAATTTATTGCGTAATTAACAGACTCCCCTGATGTTATTCCACCATTGTCCGATATGAATGCTATAATGGTATTATCTAAAATACCTTTCTTGGCTAATGCTTTAAATACATCTCCCACACTCTCATCGAGTTTTTTCACCATTGCTATAAAGAAAAACTTATATGATTAAAGAAATATGAAATTATTGAAAGATAATGTATGGTAAATGAATATTAAAATCACAGTTAATTTTGTACTAATAGTTGTTAATATAGACTTATTACCAGCATAATACCGTCTTTGTGGTAGGTCAATGTGTCGTAGGGTGCGTACGACTTCGGGCGGCGCTTGCAGAGGAACACCTTCGTTGGCGGAATGTGGTGCATTGTGAGCCAACATTAAAAATAGTGGATTGGACACATCGTGTTTATCTATTACTGAAAATAAATTATTTACATTAGATATTAGGAACTTAAAATGTTCTGAAAAAATAAATTTCAATAAGTAAAACGAAATTTTAATTTTTATACTTTAAAAACCTGAGTAAAAACTTGGGTAGAAAACGTTTTTGTCAACGTACTTGACTTAGCTTCCTCGGTGTAAACGTCAGTGATGTACCCCTCGACATCCCACGCCGCAGTCATATTTCGATACAGATCAAATCCTGAAACATCTCCGATGCTCCACTGACGCAATTAGAAAAAAAAAACATTATTAAAGTGCATTATTAAAATATTTTATTAACATACATATAGTATTCATGAGTATAGAAATATTTTGGAAACTTTTTTGGAAAAGTTTATTAAAAGTGAATTACTATAAAAGTTTTTATGGCACCAAACTTATTCTTAGTCTTAATTTAAAAAAAATCCACTGCAGTCCCACATGAAGTCACAGTGTAACCAAAGGAAATTTTGACTACTTAATATATTTCTAGATTTCGGAATACCCATTCATAAGACATACCGTTTCCAATAACGTGTACTCATAGTAATCGACATAACCGCCTCTATGGCCGAAATGAGAGTCAAATCCTCGAGAAGTTGGCAAATATTCGGCACGAGATAGGCCAACGTGCCATTTTCCGACCAGATGCGTGCTGTAACCGACTTCCTTGAAATACTGCGGTAGGATTTTCTCTGTTATTGGTAGGGCTCTATCTTCACCATTCGTTAAGGGATATCCTTGCATTCCTACAAATTATTATTTTTTTATTACAATTGTGTTTTTTTTTATCCAAAGTAATTGCTTTTGAGTAAGGTTAATAACAAGTATTCGTTTGTGTAATGTACAATGTACGTATTAAATGTGAAATATCAATTAGTCGGATATTCAAATATATAAATAGAATTCCGATTTCAAGACACCGATAAAGCATTATTATTGTAATAGCCATATATTGATTTTTAACATTTACTCTTTGATCAACTTTTATAATGACGGCGTACAACTTAAAAGAGAATAAACAAATATTTAAATATTGACATTTTTGTTTACTAAAAATGATAAAATATTGTTGAAATGAAATAGCTTAAAACAAGATCAAATGTAATTTGTTAATTAACAAAACGTACTTGTATAAAAAACCTTTTGTTATCAAATGTTGAACATAAATATTAATAGAAAGTAACGACGAAGTCAGAAGCTTTATTTAGTCGTTAATTGTAATTATTATCTTTGAAATATTAATTGATATTCGATTGAATGATTGATTACATTTTGTAATTATTATTATAATAGACATATTTCAATAAATTAATAGGTAACTTTTACTTATACTATTTCTTTGTAACTAAACCGTGTAAGTACTAATATTAATTGCTCAATAACCCTATGAAAGTAATTCAATTAAAGACGTTTAATGGTTACAAGTGAAAAGTTCTGTTGACAATCTATCGTCTTCATAAGCAGTTCCACTTTACCAAATGTTACTTTTGGTGATCGTCAGATTCATTAATATAATCTTTAAAATTAACCTGTTTCATAACAACTTAAATGTTTATCTTACCAGTTTTGAATTCAACTTGGGTGAAATATTTATTTTTAATTTAACCGGCTGTAGGGACGTATGTACGTCACATTTTATTATAAATTATATTGTGAACTTGTAACTTCAGTCAGTCGCAAAGAGTAGAATAATACATATAGGGAAAGAGAGCCCGCTTCACGATTTCGATGAAGTATCTTTTGAAGCGCCATCTTTTGACGTTTCCCTTTAACTAATTGCGTTTAAAGCGCCATCTCTTGACAGCA
>DVXP01001623.1:0-14494 GCA_018235645.1 Junonia grisea | reverse complement strand
AAAACGTTACGGTGCGTTATGGGGCCGGGAGGGGGTATAGCAACAACGCGTTACGTAACGACATAATTGTGATTTTTACATGAAAATGGTCTCGAAAATTATTTTAGTTGCCATTTTCACCTAAAAATTTTGGTAAAATGTTACGTAACGTCTAGAGGGAGGGGTACCGAACAACATTACGGTGCGTTACATGTGGGGGAGGAGGGAGGGGTCTAAAATCTTCAAAAATTGCGTTACGTAATACTTGAACGACCCCTTTAAGGTGCTCCAAAATTTTTGGCGATTTCAGTGTTCGTAACTGCTCACAAAATTTACTTTATTTCACGTCTTAGATTTTTGATGCAACACAAGAAAATTACGGAACAAACGGTGACAACTTCTATTTAAAAGACTGGTTTTTGCATGTAAACAGTATAGCAGTAGGAAGATCTGTATACTTAGTCATGGTATGGACGAAAACAATGGCCGGTAGGAAGTCCAAGTAAAATTACCTGAAATACACACAAAGGCTTTTAAAACTGTACATGTTAATTTGAGACTGCAGTTGATTTGTGTTTGTGTATAGTAATTCTGTCGGATTTCATACAATTTCAGTTGTACCTAATTGTTTTAAAGAAGTAAAGATTTTTAAGACATTAAAATTTTTGCAGAAAAAAATAATTTTTAAATCAATTAATGTTTCAAATAATGGATAAATTCAATTAAATTTAATTGATATATTGGATAATTTCAATTAAATATGTTCTCATGTTGTATTTGTGAATTGAAATCGAAAATAGTTTTCAATTATTTAACAACTTTTTTTTAATATCCTGTAGGGTTTGACGACATATACTAACTTCTAATCTAAGACTCCGAATTACACTCAAGTTCCAACTATTAACTTCGACCTCTCTAGTGTCGTAGTGCTGAATGCGCTATTATCGCCAGCAGTCGCAGGTTCGATTCCCGCTCGGGGCGGATGTTTATATTTATACAAACCTTTGTTCCTAGATCTGGTCCATGTGCACGTTAAGCCATCGGTCCCGGTTGTTATCACAATATAACCTGATAACGATTGTTACACATAGTAGGCAATATTCTAGTCTAAATGGTTACTTGTTTGCGCTCTGGGTTGTGGAGGTCAGTCGGCAATCGCTCTGCATCAGTAACTTGTCAATACCTAGGCTAGAACAAAGCCGACCCTGGTAAAAGTCCGAGAAAAATGCTGGGAAGAAGGAAGAAGAAGAGTTTACCTACTATTAACTTGATTGTGGAAATTATTTGTGGAATCGTTGATCGTGGAAGATATTTTCAGTCCCACATTTCTTATCAATGACAAGAACATAACATAACAACATTTTTTATCAGACCGCATACCCCACGTGTTAATATTTCAATATTTCCTCGAGGGTCCCACCCTTGTTAGTACGAGTAATTTCTCTAATGCACCGCGCACATTTATCAATGCACTTTACACTACCACAAAACTACATTATACCTTAAATGATTTGCCACGAAAATAACCACTATTGCTTTTAAGATAGGGGTCAAATTTGTGTGTGTAGTTGGCTTGTGTGGTTGAGGGTACGTTACATCTTGTAATTTTCCGGGCAGCGGTAAGTATGAAACATTCATGAGGTTATTTTAAGCCTGCGGTTTATACAACTTATTGGATGGTTGTATGTAAGATTGCACCACAGATTAAATCTATTTTTGTAATGAATAAAACAATCGTCATCCCTCCAAATTTATATTTTTTATTTATAATTTGCAATTACCTTTCCGATTTTTCAATTATCGTCTAAGCACGACATGAGTTTTAAACAATTGGAAGTGTTAAGCATCAATTGTCAAGCATGGCTTTCGTGTAAAAAAAATGTCGTCTATATTTTTAAGCAATTTCAAATTTGAATCCGCATTCATATTGGTATGTTTTAATTAAGATATCCTTTTTCTAACCACTGCTCTATCATTAAATAACGATTTTTTCGTTACGTTATATTATTCATATTTTAGGATATACAGCAAGCCAGGGAAAAACCTAGTCCTAAAAAAGAGACTTTAGACTGTATTTATAAAGTGACATGTAAATTGTCAATTCAAAAGTGCTCTAGCAGCCCAATTTAATGAGGTTCACTTTTGTTCACTTTGAGATTGCATATTTTTTAACATAAGTAAAATTCTTGGCGACACACCGCATAACCCCATCAATATCTTGATAGCATTACCCATAACACCATAAAATCGTGTCTGCGTGGGCACACTGCGTCAGTGACAGATTGCCGTAATCCCGGGTTCGATTCCCGCTTGCGCAAATCATTAGCACCTATTACTACCCCATATGGATTGCTTATCTGTTTGCTTAAATCCGATTGAAAATTATACGGATTGGCTTTGTTATGCTGAACAGATTTTAGTGTGGTTTGTTTAGTTTTATAAAATTTGTGGAAATTTTCGAAGCTGGGTTTAGTCTTAACACGAAAATATATGGTTTTAAGTGGTTCGTCAGACATGATTGTATCGTATCAAATATAACAAAGATTCAAGAAATGTACTGAATTTGGGAACAGTCTGTAATTATTCAAGCCCATCACATTTTCCTGTAGTAACTAACTAACTAGTAACTAACCTTAATATTGTTTTGACTTGAACGGCAGAGCCACGTTCTCACATATCGCATTTGCGAAAATAGCGAAATTTACTTTTTACCATAATAAGACACAACAAAGTGTAAATTTTATTATGACGTTGAAAAAAGAAATGCTACGTCTTCTAGATGTCTAGTTATTCAGTCGAAACACTGATGGATTTGACAAATTATCATAGTTAAATGACTAACATGATTATTTGAAACGGCTCTCCTGTGAAGTTTGCTATTTATCAGATCCGTCACTGTTCTACGATCATGACGATAAGATCGGCGTTAAGTAATGAATATCATTTTTAGCTGCATTTTATACATTGAGTGTGTGAAACGGAAGCTCAACTTCCCAAACCCATTTCTTTAGCTACCTCATTTTAGTTTTAAAAGAGTTGGTATAAAAATTAAAAAAAAAACGCCTTGGTGCTCAGCGGAATCATTAGTTGTTTCAGATTATTTCGAATATAAATAAAAATATACTAAAATTTATCGTTGAAAAGATTACGTATGACTTCATAAATAATTCAACATTTAATCAGTCATGTAATCGCGGTTAGCTGTATAAGATCATAGCTTAAATTTCCTATAAACATCAGCAAAACATCAATCTTCACCGGAAGTGGGAGCGGAACGATTTATCATCAAAAAACCGCCTAAAAGCCGACACCGGAACTTCCCGCCGTTTGGAGGCATCATGGCGGCGCGTGTCGATTTTGTCACGGATCGCAAATGAAAAAGCATGAACAAAATTTAAAATATACATATATAAAATAACAGCTGTTACCTAAGTAAAAAATGAAAATTTGCGAATAGGTACATACTAATACCAAAATACCAATTTTTATAAAACCTAAAGTTCCGGTTAATCCTTGACACGGCTAAACCATTCTTAACCGGACTTGTAGGTAATATCAGATAGTTGTTACTGTAAGGATTAAAATGGACTTCTATTATTTTAGAAAAATATATATATTTTCAGTCGAAAATAAACGAATACTACAGTAGAGCTTTGGTGAAGGCTTCTGAACACAGTTCGCGAACAGTCAAAATTATCTTAAAGTAAGTAATATAGCTGGGTTTTGAAAGGAGAGGAAAACATCAGAAAGTCTACAACCCTTCCAGATCTTTTCTCTTAAAACTCATATCCCTTCATCTTGTTCTTAGATTTATTTACATTTATAATGCAACACATTTACACATTGTCGCACTTCTAGGACTATGAGAGAGAATGGACTTGTAAGAAATATTCTATTTATTAATACTTATAAAAAATATTTCGTAGGTATCTTTATACCTAGCACATTTGTCTTTTTTATTAAAAATATAATTCATAGTATGTGATTGTTTTGTTTGTACCTACTTCCTCTCATTTTATTAAATTCTACAAAATCACTTAACCATCATGAATATAGATTATGTTATAGACATTTATTATGTAATACATAGGTACTATTAGAAAATTATTCAATTTGCTCTATGTAGCTCCGCGCTATCCGCTATTACATCAAACAAAGACAAATTGCCCCAATTATGGACTGCAATTCCGACTTCCGACTGCGTTTCTGTTGACAATATGAATAATTATACAATGGCCACCAATATGTCACTTTTATTATCTTCAATATCCAAAGTATTATCACAAAAACAAAGAAAATTAAACTCTAAAACCTAAACAATAAAGAATAAATTTGAATCACAAATTCTAAGTCCAACCCTTGAAGGCTGAACGGATACGAACAGACGCCGGCGGACAATTTAAAAAGTTAAACTTTCTACAAAACATTAAAACAAACGAAACTAAACTCTATCTCAAAATGATAAAGCACAAAATCCAACAACCTAACTTTAGCACGGTCCTGCATAATCTATAGTGGAAGAAGCTATATTTGAACCACACAAACAGGAAAATGGACTCTAGTTCAAAAGACATAGGTACATTTTGCATAGGTGGAGGTTTTTAAGGTTATATCGTAAAAGGATGGCCAAGGAAACAATGGTATCCATTTGAAGGCACGCGGCGGCACGCGGCGCGCACGCGTCGGAATGGCGTCGCCTTTTGACAGTCATTACGTTGTTTTGTGTTGATTAGATTAATGTGCGGTCTTATAATATCCAGAACAGAAATTCGGGATGGATTTAGTTTTATATTTTACGTTCCTTTTTTGAAATGTTTTGAAAGGTTTCGTTTGTTGTTGGTACAAAACATTTTTTGGTATTTTTTTATATTATAATATAAAGTAAAAAGGAAATTGTTTTTATATTTATTTAATCAATGGAAATACCAAGAAACATGCAAAAACTATATAGAATACAAGTAGTATAAAAACATTTAAATCGAGTAGGGTGAAATTTTAAATTTACTATACTGGAGTATCTTCCAAAAACACAAAAAGAAGCATTCAAAATCTAAGTAAACTAATTTGTAATAATTTACGACATCGAAAATTAAAATTCACTCACAATTAACCAAACATAAGAAACAAGACATGTTAAAACCCACGAACTTTGACATACATCTTTAACGGTCCCACAATCCCCAAGGAGATAGAAAGGAGACAAATTAGATCAGGGATTAGTAGACGAATAAAAAAATAATGAAAAAATAATAGAGCGGTTACTCCTGGGCAGCTGTGAAAAATAAATTCTGCGACACGTGCCGAGGACGACGCCTCTGGGAGTTCGTAACATAATATTTAACTTTCAAGGAAATAAAATAAAATTGGCACAAGGATATTTGTTATTTTAAAGTAAAATTATGATGGGAGAATTTGGCAGGAGTTGAGTTTGGTTGTAATTTTTATAATTATGAGTATCTAATTAGATTTAGAAATAATAATACATATTTTTCTATTGATGCTTAGTTAAAATATTTCATAGGGAATATTTATAGTTATATACTATCAATATATTTTGTATTACGTTGTAATGAATGAATTAATCAACGTAAAAAATTGAAAAGTACATTGTTTAATTTTGCTAAATTGCCATTAACATAAAGATTACCACTGCAATTCTTTTTTTTACGAAAGAACAAGTTTAAATCTATTTCCATCCTTTTAACACCTATTACTTCAAGAAACCTTTATATTGATTATCCAAGCAATAATCCGAGTCGATTCGCATCGCTTCACCGATCCCGAAATATCAATATCCATTTGTCATCACGGGAAAATATTGCTTCCGACGGAATCAACTCAATCGTATGCATCACAAATAAAACGCGACCCATACGCGACCCTTGCGGCACACCCCATCACATTAACGCGAGTTTTAATCAAAAAACCATGGGTGTGAAATCCAAACATGGGGTAAGAACTTTCCCATATCGATAATGAAGCAACGTGCATAGTTTGGTGAAAAAACACGAATTGTTGGTTCGCTTTTTAATCAGAAGACAATCGGGGAAAATTTGTGTCAATAATTACGCAGGAAGCGTGATTTCTACTGATACCCTGATGACTTTGGCGATTATTGTGTTGGTCTGTTGGGGTGTTTAATGGAAACGCATACAATGGTCATTGTAATGTTTGCGTTAATCAGCGTTTTATTTGATTACTTTGATAATTTTTATGGTTGTGGGAGTATTATTTTGATATCTTCTGCCCGTTGCATTTTTTTGGGTTCCGGTTTTATTATAATGTAAGTGTATGAGTAGAATAATTAAAATCGAATCGTTATATTCCCAATAAATTGAGTTTTAAGTAAGTAAACTGTGGCGGGACTTTGAATCGATTCCATGTCTTGCACTGTTAAAATTTTAGTGACAGAAGGATACTACATTACTGTAATGGAGCATAAAGGTAATCATAGATATTTCTCCAATAAAGAACGTAGCTTCTTCGGGTTTGAGTTATACTCATATTTATTATTCAGGCTTTGACGATATAGCAGCAAGGTGACCAAATGAACGATAAGCTCATCATACTTGACTTTTTTATTTAATTCAAGAAGCTTTAAACGTATTTACACTATAAATTATTTTATGACCTGCAAGTTAGCAAGCGGGTGATGTAAAGTGATCACCCATGACCATTTGCACCATTACCCACAAATGCTGCTGTTTCGAAACATCATCAAAATGCGATCGTTCGTTGTAAAGTAAGGCGCATAATAAAGTGTAATTTAATAAAGTGCACCGACGTCGGCGCGGGGCTGTTTCACCCCATATGCTGTGCTGATTTTGATGAGGTTCAACCGTGTGTAGTTGATACTTGATGGCTAATATTGGTGGGTAATCTTAAGCTATTTAAAGTTAATTGTTCTATATAGGAAATTGTTTATATGTTTATATGGAAAATTGTTTATATGATTTTGTTATTTGAGTCCTTTAAATTAGTTTAAATATTAACGTTAACGTTTCAATATAATAGTTTTACTTTTATATAACACTTCAAGTAAATCGTATGTTTAGCGTAAAAATATTTTCATGTTTTTTCAATTCAATTCAATTTTTGGTTTAATGGCTTTTAGTTGTGCCATTAGAGCACATATTATTTCGCCAATGTCACGTGGGGTTGAGAAAACACAAAGGAGATTGTACGGTGCGATCGAAGCGCGTCAGCAATTAAATTTTGTTTGCTGTAAATAAAATAGTAGGCTTTCCTTGGTTAAACCTCAACCTAGAACAACACAAACATATATATTAAACAAAAACCCTTATACCTGCTAGAACTAAACACAAAGTATATATAACATTTATTTACAACTTAATCTTATTTCTTTTAATATATTTACATAAAAATTTACAAAATGGACTAAACACAAACATCAACAGACATTCAACATTTACAGGACGGGGGACTTTAGGAGGTAGGACATCATAGAGGGGATACAAGAGTTTAGGACAGTTAAAAAGAATGTGGGATAAATTGCCTTCGTCAAGACCACATTCGCACAGAGAGTGGTCTCTCACTCGAAGCTTCAAAAGGTGCAAAGGAGTACAGGCATGCCCGAGACGCAACCGGCAGATTGTTGAGGTAACCCAACGATCAAAATGTCTATGAAGAAAAAACCAAGGGCGCCTCGGGATTTCTGGCTGAAGAGATGCGTAGAATTTACCTTTGACCGATTTTGATGAAATCCAAGATGTTTTCCAAGCATTATCCAAGTGGGTTCTCGCTACAGCACGAAGATCTTGAGCTGATACCTTATAATGCACAAGAGATCCAGTCACAGTGGCAGCCTTAGCACATGAGTCCGCAGTCTCATTGCCAATTATGCCAGAGTGGCCCGGAATCCAGACCAACAAGACTCGCAATCCTTTTAGATGACAGGCATACAATGCCTCTCTAATCTTTAAAACTATGGAAAATCTCAATCTGCTACGAAAGGGGTTCTCCTTAATAGCTAACAAGCAGCTTAACGAGTCAGTCAGAATAACGGTCTGTCGAAAGTCATGGGAAAGGGCAAAGAGGACGGCTTCCAGTAAGGCAATAGCCTCGCCGGAAAATACCGAGGTTTCTGGGGGACATTTAAATTGTAAAATAATTTTGTACTTGGGGATCCAACAAGCCGCACCTACACAGCTGTTTGGGGAGAGTTTAGATGCATCCGTATATATTAGAATGTGGTCTGACCAATTTTCATAATAAATTGACAAAAATTTAGAATTAGTATCTGGAGCACCTTTTATTAGACCAATATTTGTGATGACATGAGGGCTGTAAATAAGGGCATTAAACGGAGTAGAAAAAAGAGGATTAACAGGAAATCTAATTAAAGGGTTAGGAAGACTGGTAAACTTAAGAAAACTATTTAAAAGGAGTGAGGAGGATCTATTTTGATTAGAAAGATGGGATAGCTTGTCCAATCTGGACCATAGGGGATGAGAGGACAGCTGTAATGACTTGATGACAAAGCGGTCACACAAAAACTGCCTTCTTATTTGTAAAGGAGGATCAACACATTCAACTTGTAGGGCATTAGTAGGTGTTGATTTCATTGCACCAAGAATAATTCGCAAACATCGGTATTGGATTCTGTTCAGTTTATCAGAGGCTGATTTGTTAAAGGGGTCCAAAATAAATAAGCCATAGTCCAGATGACTGCGGACAATGGCGTTATATAATAATTTAAGCGAATAGGGGTGAGCTCCCCACCAGACGCCTGATACTGCTCTTAAAACATTAAGAGCTTTTTCACATTTCTTGGTAATATGCTCAGTATGACAAATTCCATTCAGTTTGTAATCAAGTATTATACCAAGAAATTTTGCCTTATCTACAATGTTGATGCGCTGACCCTCACAGTGCAAATCGAGGGCAGGAATGATCCTTTTCCTAGTGAAGACTACCGCTTGACTTTTGGTGACAGATAGATTTAAACCATGGTTTGTAAGCCACTGGCCAAGATAATGCAAAGCAGAGTTTAAACGAAATTGCAAATTTTCAATGGAACTAGATCTATAATAAAGAGCAATGTCATCAGCATATTGTAGAATACTACAAAAACTATTAACAGACAAATCGAGATCGTGGGTGTAAATGCTATAGAGCAGAGGGCTAAGGACTGAGCCTTGGGGGAGACCTTTCCAGACAAGTCTGGGGGGAAGGGTCAGGAGATCATGTCTGACTGTTATGGATCTACAGAATAGCAGATTACATATGAAATGGACAATCCTCGGAGGAATACTCAGCTGTTGCATTTTCTGCCTGAGCAACGGAAGATGTACATTGTCATATGCAGAAGCTATGTCAAGAAATATACCCACAAGATACTCCCCTTTAGCAAAGGCAATTCGAATGTCTGTCGTTAGTATGCTGAGACTATCAATTGTACTCAAACCCTTTCGGAAGCCAAATTGAGAGGGCGAGAGGATATTCCTGCTTTCCATTATCCATTCCAGGCGATTTTTGATCAAGTGTTCAGTAATCTTCGCTAGGGTGGATGATAAAGCGATTGGTCTGTATGAATTAGGGTCTGAAGGACTTTTTCCAGGTTTCAATATAGGAATAATTATTTGGGACTTCCAGGCATCTGGAACAATTCCCATTATAAAAAATTTGTTTATAATGTCTAAAAAGAAATTTTTAGAATAATCGCTCAGATTTTGGATAAAAGAATATGGAACGCCATCTTCCCCTGGAGACGAATCTTTAAGGCCATTAAGAGCACATTGTAGCTCTGAAAAAGAAAAGGGGGCATCCATTTCATCTGTACTGGATGCTGGCGTAGAACATAAGAAATTGTCCTGATAAGGAACATAAGGTGGAGCAAGTTTGTCTGCAAAGTCATTAAGCCAGTGGGAGGGGTCATTCGAGGAGGTATCCGAGGAATTATAGGATCGGCGGAAATTCTTAAGTTTGTACCAGACTATGGAGGAGGGTGAACGAGGACTAAGGGATTCACAAAAACTGGTCCAACCAAATTTTTTTCTTTTACACACTAAACGTTTGAGTTTAGCGTCTGTACGCTGATACTGGTTGAAATTATCATTATTCATGTTTTGTGAATATGACTCCTCTGCTTCCAGTCTAAGATGAATCAGAGAGGTACATTCATCATTCCACCAAGCAGGAGAGCGCCAAAAATTTTTTGAAGGGAGTTTTTTTGGGAAGTTACTGTCAGCTGATGTTAAAAGAGCTTTAAGGAACCCTTCATAGCAAGGTATGACACCTCCACTGTCTCTAAGATCAGAGAGTGGTGCAAGCATATCATCCACGGATTCAGCGAAAGACGTCCAGTCTGCATTTTTCAACTTGTATTTTAGAAGCGGAGAAGGATTAATAGAGGGAATGGATCGTTGATTCAAAGAAAGGACTATAGGGAAATGGTCACTACCGAAAGTAGATGACAGGATTTCCCAGGACAATTGTGAAGCTAAGGAATGAGATGCTAGGGATAGATCCACAGCGGAATTAGGGTTTTGGGACGGATAAACTCTACGGGTAGGAGAGCCATCATTGAGGATGCATAAACTGACATCATCAATAATGTCAATCAAACCCTGAGCAAAGCCGTCACAATAGTAGGAACCCCATGCTGTATGATGAGCGTTGAAGTCTCCCATGACAACAATGGGGCCAGGAAGGGAAGAAAGAATGGAACGCAGTTCAGGAAGAAGAGCAGAGGAAGGATGAGGAATATACAGAGAAAGAAAAGAGATGTTGAAGGCCCTCACAGCAACAGCATTAAAATGCTGGCTGGAGGTAGGGAGGGGAATTTGGGAAAAGGGAGTATGGTGCCGGATAAATATGGCACTACCCGCATACCCGTCACTTCTGTCATCCCTCAAACAGGAAAATCCCGGGAGCCGAAAGCGAGACTCCGGGACCAACCATGTTTCCGAGATGCCAATAATGACAGGATTATGCAGGTTGATTAGGGAAATAAGTTCGAATTTCTTAGGACGGATACTCTTACAGTTCCACTGAAGGAAGCTGATTGGAGCCATTGTTCAGGATTTTAAATAGTTGGGTCAAGTTTTGGGCAACGTTGGGCGGTAAAGGGACATCACTACATGGAGCTATAATATTAATGATAGCCTGGACAAGGGATTCCAGGAGATTAGGATTGACAGGAGAAGGAGATGAAGTTTTATTGAGGGCACAACCATTGGGTAAAGCGGAAGGACCATTAGAAATGATTGCCCTATGAGCTTGAACATCATACCCTTTACCTGGGGGAGGTCTAGGGCGAGGAGAACGGAAAACAGTTTCACGGTAGGAACGAGATATGGAGGTTGACTTAGGAGGAGTATTAGGAGAGTAAGCAGGGACAGAGAACATCTCTTTTGCTATATCTGCATAAGACCTACGGACAGGAGGAAAACGGGTGGATGCTTCCATATATGATACATTCTCTTGGACCATGACTAATTTAATAGACTGCTGTCGCGAGAACTCGGGACATTCCTTTTCTGTAGCAAAATGTTTAGCAGAGCAATACAGACAAGTAGCATTCTCTCTGAGAACACTGCATGACTCTCCGGAGTGAGGCTGAGCACATTTAAAGCATCGAGGTTGTGACCTGCACTGTGTCTTAATATGGCCGTAACGACAGCAATTCTGGCAGATGATGGTTGGGAGATTGTAGGTTTCCACCTGAAGGGACGTATGGTAGGAAAAGACTCGGGAAGGGAGCATTTGACCTCTGAATGTTATAACAACTGACTGGGTAGGGACCCAGGCAGTCACTCCTTCATTAGAGGTTTTGCGGTTAAGCCGTCTAGCCTTTAGAACTTCACCACAACCAGTAGGAAGTTCCAACGAGTCAACGAACTCTTGCATTGACCAGTCTACGGGAACACCTCTGACAAGACCCATTCTAGTTACATTATATGTAGGGATGATTGCCTTGTACTTGCATAGAGATAATACTGGGTTTATTAAAAATCCGTTGGCAGCTTCTGAAGTTGAAAACTCTACAGTAATTTTGTTGCGTCCTATATTTTTGACTCCATCATTTATAATATTACCAATCTTATGTTTGTGTAAGAATTGGCCGAACTGTATAGCCCGCACAGTAATTCCTGAAGCTGGGTCGGGGGTTTCACGAGAGACCTGGACAATGAAGGGTCCTTTGTCGTCATCAGTATAAGTTTTCGGGCCTTCGGCAAAAGAAGGATTGACATAAATTAATTGGATGGAGGGATTCGCCGTGGATGGGTGGATGACTGTTTTTTTAGAGGATGGATCGCTAACAAGATCGACATCCGCAGCTCGTTTTCGTGAGCTCAATTGAGTTTCCGATGAACCTCCAGGGTCAGGAGGATCGGGAGGTCGATCGACCTCCATATTTACTTAAAAACACTATATATAAAAACTAAAAATTACAACCTTAAACTAAATAAAACTTATAGTTAATAAACTTACCACAACCAATAATGTTAGTAAAACACAATAATTAATTAAAACCAACTATTTTCACAGAAAATACACAAAGAAACCGAAAATAAACAAGATAATCTCTCTGACGCGTGCTTTAACCACAGCCAACGCAAGCGAAAACCGTTAATATTTATATGCATGAAAGTTATTGTAAGTTAGTAAAACTATCCCATATTGATAATAAAATCTTTTAATTACCTTCCAAGTTCCAATACCTAATATTGGACATTCATAACCATTTGCGAACTTTACTTTAGGTACTTTTTCCGCCATTTTATTTGATGTTAATCGTAATATTAATGTATAATAACTGATATTACAAATAACCGTAATAGTTAAAGAAATATATCGACCGGCCGGCGAAAATAACAAAATTATTTTAGTGAATTTTAGTGTTGGTACACATCTACCCACTTTCAAAAAAAAAGTTTAAATTGTGACATTGACAAGGACTGTTTAGTTTTTGTTTATAGGTATTTTATTATGGAAGCTAAAGTTCTAACCGTACGGCCTCGTGTCTATTGTTATTTAGATAGATATCTATCTATCTATTTACGAGATAAAATAGAAATAGATAGATACTATCTAAATATCTAGTATATGTAGATACATCTGTCTTTATGTTTGTCTAATAATTCTTTATAATAGATAGTTTATGTCTCGGTTTTTTATCATCTATAACACTATTTAATGTGTATATTGTGAGTTAATGATAGATAGATAAGAAAAATATGTTATTTTACTAATTTATATCTACAACTAAATATCTACTATCTCAGGCACCACTCATGTTTATAGGACAATAAGCCATGCCAATTTATATATATTATATATTTATACAAAGATAGATACAATATAGATATACTTACGGATATGCGAAAGTAAATTTGTTTATTTGTTCGGCTTTCATGCCGTAACTACTAGATTAAATAATAGGATATTTTATAAAGGACAAACTAACAAAAGAATTAATCTATTATTAAAAATGAATTAACGCGTTATCTCAATAAGGTTATTAAATAAATAACCTATTAATGTTACTTTCTTGATTAGATTATAAAGCGATTAAGATTACTTAACAAATCAACATCAAATTATTATCTAATATTTAACAAGCTGATGCCCGTGACTTCTTTCGCTCTTCGATAAAATAAAATAAATAAATCGACACAAAATATTATGAAAAACTTTTCTTGTTTAAGTGTTCTAGTTTACAGTGCCCTCCAAAAGTCGGTTGAAATTATTGACTCTTAACAATAAACTCACTATTATTAACAATAAACCGGACCCGCCGCTCAGCTGCGCCTCAAACACTGGACCCCGAACAAGATAGTGTTGTGGTGTCTGCAGCTGCGTCGAGCTCAAGCGACGAGTACTTCTCCCCGCCGACGTCGCCAACACCTGTACGCCGGACGGGGAGACGCCGGCCACCGACGGGCTTGGGAGCCAGAGGCCAACCGGCCTCGAACAGGGTCCCCGCTTCCGGTGGTGATGTGCAGCGCATGCGATGGACCCAATCCATCAACGAAAATGTCATGCGCGCATATTATAGGGCTACAGAGGGGGGAACTAACCTTACTGCGTACCGTGTTAGGATGCTCTCTCTGTTTCAGGTGCTTGAGCCAGCTGTCAACGTCTCCGCTCAACGGCTGTCGGATCAGGTGCGGGTCATCTTGCGTAACAACAGGCTAAGTGACACCGTGCTTGATCGGATTCGCTTGGAAATATGTAATAGTGGTGTCACTTCCGTCTCGTCACAGCCCGTGGTACAAGGACCACGTTCTGCAACACCACCGCGGCCAAATCAAGATGATGAGGGCGGGGGTGACATTGCTATTACAAGTAAGTACAGTGATCAACTGAGGAGCGCTCTGGAGGATGCGATGCGGGAATACCGTACCACCCCCGCCGAGCTTAGACCACGGTTGCCACGTTTGCCCATGCATAGGCGGAATAGGGATCTAGTGAGCGCTCTGGACTCATTGCTTACAGATTATCTTGTAAACAGTGAAAATCTTGAGGATACGCACTCAATTCTGTTTTG
>DVXP01001622.1:0-14495 GCA_018235645.1 Junonia grisea | reverse complement strand
GAGAATACGGTTTTAAGACAATAACGTGTTTCAACATAGAAATACGTTTTGATTTGGCATTGAGAATAAGGGCCCAGGGTCGAATCACATTATTAATTGATATTAAAAGTTTAATATCATTTCCTCTCGTGTGGATTAACTCGACATAATAAATAAACGAATCGCTGATCTTGTTTTGACTTACATGCAAATGACATGCTAAAAACACAGCATGGTTTTTTTTCTCTTTATTATTTAACGATTAAATTAAAAGATTTTGACTTTAATTATTTATTCATTTTAATTGGAATTTTATGATCGTGCCTGCCTGCGCTTCCAAAAAGGATCTAAATATATATTCCTATTTACACTAAAAATAATTTAAGAAAAAATAAACGTGACTAATAAAATATGCGCAAAAAAAATTATATGCATAGAAGATCGTATAGAAATAAACATTATAATTATGTACTTTGATTCACCTGTTTGTAGAAAAAATAAACAAAATACATAGCAAAACAAGATGAGGTGATGTCAATTCGTGCGTTTCAAACACGTTCCTATTTACTTATTCGGTAATCTAATTGCGATTATGTACCTATAATAAATACTGGCATTTTATGAGAAGCAAGGTCATGTTAATCAATTCAGGGACTAACAATCAAATAATAAAAATAGAAAATACATTGATAACGTAAGTGTCAGCATAAACTAGGAATGCCTAACTTATAAATAACTCTGACGGCTAAGAGGCCACTAAAGGCATAGTCTAGCACCCGTTTTTTATGCTATGAGCAAACGATTTGGTGTGTTTTTCTAACCGTTTATTTCAAATTGATTCCAAATTTCGAAGCGTCATCAGAGCTATGGACTCATGTCTTACTTACTCTTATTATAATACGCTTGAGGTTTCTACCCTTCGATATCACCAAATAAAGACCAAGGGGGTAAATACTCAAAACTTTCTTTTTTAGAAAAACACTAATCGATCGACCAATATTTTTTACATTTTTCCGTTAAAATCAAGCCAAATAGAAATTAATTTCTGATATATTTATGTGTGAATTTCATTACATTCAAATATTACTCAAATCTGATGAGATTTATACTATATCATTGAAATTATAATCCCTTCAACATTACAACTCAACGTAATGAATTTGAGGTTTAGCTATTGCAACCGACAACCACTTACAATACTTCGTGATGCTGTAAAGTTATTTTTTTAACATTTTCCGTGGATGTGTACATGTACATATATGTACATCAAGTTATACGACTATGATGGTAATAAAATATTAATAGCATCTTAATGATCGTGATTATTAAAATCGCGGCGGTTTTAATAATAAAAACATGGACACTGTATAAATCTTTTGTACATTCTGCTCGTTGTGGGAAAATCCTCTTGCGCAATGAATGCGCGTTAATTTTTATATCTATAATTCTATAGAGTATCCTACTGTAGTATTATTTTTTACTACCACATATTTTTATAATACCTATAAGTTACACTAGCTTGTAAGTTTTAACATCTACATAATTGCTTGCATGCTATAGTTTACGACTATACATACATGGAGTACTAAAAGTCGTCATGTCCCAACTCAGAAAGTTAATGATATCTTTACAGCAAATATTTTATTTATTCAATATTTAAAACCAATAAATAGGCTTAAACACAGTTTGCTCCTTTTGTCCCAATAACTTTCATATTAAGTATTAATGTCAGGGTATTGGATGAATTCCAAGAAGGTTTTGAAGGATTTTTCGTAATCTCATCGTGTCGAGATACGAATAATTGAATTGTTATATTAATCTGAAAGTCATTTAGAAGACTTATAGCAACATTATAATATATAAATTCTTGTTTATTAATCAAACAAATTCCCTCTTTCGAATATTAATTTTAACAAATCGAAATATTATGCAGATACGTACATTTTTTCAACTAACTCGAATTTTGTGATAGTTAAAAGTTTTTTTCTGGTTTTACGTATACAAAATTGATTTTGTTAATATGCGACTATGATGTCATTAAGCTACAGTCACGATGTCTAATTACCCCGGGGTGACATCTTTCATGTTTATTATCTGTTACAATACTTATGTTTTTCTCATTCTTCTTGGTTGTTTTTAAGATATTTCATTCGTCTTAACCGTAAGGAAACGCATATGAATATTAACACGACACTTTTACCGAAACATTATTTTTTCAATTAAATTTTGTTTGTCTGTCTGCATGTCGGAACGGCTATAGTGATTTTGACGAGCCCTTCACTTACAGAGTTTTAAAAAGAAATAAACTATTTTTGTTTTATACATCCTAATTGTTAAAAATGTATATTTATAGCTATATATTCGCCAAAAGTAATTCTAAACAGATGATTTTCCACATTTCAGCTACAACACTGATGATGGATCTTCGAGAATAGAGGAGGGGCACATGGTTGATAACGATCAAGGTGTCCCCGCATTAGACGTGCTGGGCGCCGTCCGCTGGTTCGACGACAAAGGTCACCAGTACGAGATGACGTACAAAGCCGGGAGAAGAGGATATAGGACCATCATCAAAAAAATATCTTGAATAGCGTAAAATAATCGAATGAGACTGGAAATATTATCGTAATTTATTTGGTTGTCTATTATTTATTTATTAAATTAAACGAAATTATTAAGTTATTAATTAAAGTATTTTAAAATAGCTTATTTACATTTATTCCATAATTTATACTTAACTATAATAAGTAGTAACAACCTGTAAATGTCCCACAGGTTGGCAAAGTTATTATTAATGAGAATAATATTAAGGAGATTATTAATTATTAATATTATTAAGGAGAAGATACAGAAGTTTAATCCAAATCGCTGCGAGTTGACAGATATACTTGCAATAATATACTATTACTTTTTTCTCTTTGTGTTTGGAACAGTTATATTCACTCTATCAATGCGATTAGTTTCTAACAAACTTTTTTCACCGTTGATAGTGTAACTTCCCAACAATAAAAGAATTTTTAAATTGGTAAATTTGTTTCGGAGCCTATTCAATTCAAACAAACCAACAATCAAATCTTTCCTCTTTAAAATATTAGTGTAAAATATAGAAGGCACACGCTAAAAACAAAATATACCCCAATATAATCATAATATTATTATAGCCACAGTAACTTTTTTAGGAATATTTTTACACATAGATGAAGATTTTTTGCAGGGCATCGAAATTTTCCCACAAGTAAGGTACCGTTACTAGTGATGGCCCAGCTCCTGGAATAGCCCACTTTAAAAAAATTACAGCTATGATTATCCGAAACTTTTGAAATTTTGCTGAATTATTTTCGTAGTACCATAGACAATAATTAATGTGTGTCTGGCTATTGCCGTGTCACTATTTTAAAGACAAATGGCACTTTGTTCGGTCATGACAAGAGGATACACGTTGTATTACTTCCATTGCTTAAACTTTTTAAAACATTTCCAAATTTTAAACGAATTTCTTTGCTCTAAGCTGTGAATCTTAATATTTTACTTATTAAGCAATGAATTACAGACAATTTTTTTTCCTATTTTGTATTTTTACGAGGTTATATTTAGCCCGGGTGTAATTACCTATCATAGCCTTTTATATACTTGACCTATGAATGATATTAAAAATATTTCTTTTAAAAAAAGTACTGATTTATTTTTATTTTTAATAAGTTACTTACAAAGTTTATTTCAAAGTTAAATTTAACTTTATTTAGTAGTTTGTTTTTTTTTATAGTTACAAATTAATTTACGTATATGCAAGATTCCACGATATTTTGAAATTAGGTGGGCCTTCTCTGGTGCCTGTACGTTATATGTAATTATTCCTTTTTCTTTTAAAAAACGTTTTTTGAATAATAACAAATGGATCTCAGGCTATATATGACCTTGTCCTTTAAGACTTAAAGCGACAGAGGTAAAGAATTAATTGAAATAACAAAGAAGGGTCAAATAGGATATCTATTACGGTTATTCGTTTTATTGAAAAAACATTGCTGTGTAAATAAAAAGAAGATTTATTCATTATATTAACACAGGAAAAGGAACGCCTTTTCAATAATAATTTCAGTCCATAATTTTTTATAGTAAAAATCAAATTGGTATAGTTATAAGCCTAAAACTTTAATATAAAGAAAATAAAACAATGAAAAAAAGAATTAGCACAAGTGGTGTAGCAGTAAAAAAAATAGATTTCATTTTATAAGTAGGTATTAAGTTTAATTTTACATAAAATTTATTTTCACATGAATTTTGCAAGAGACCTCTAGCTTGACTGTCAATTTAGTGACGTCATTTTATTTCATCATTTACGTGTTATCACTTCATTCATTCATGGTAACATCCAATATATTTGGCCACTTGCTGTAACTTCAGCAAACAAACACTGTATTTAAGAGCAGTTTTTTGTCCATTATTATCATTCACAAAGAATCGTCTCACAAAAATATATCTAAGATGATTGCTTTGGTAAGTTTTTCAATAGCCAGTACATAGCTAATATATACAAATATTTTAAGATGAAAATAGAAACAAAAGATATTGATATTATATTTAGCTAATTTATATAGCTATTGCAAAATGTTTAAAAAATAAGAGTATTGAAAATATTAAATTAATTTCAGAAATTATTTATTTTCGTCTCGGCGATGGCAATCGCATTGGCACAAGAACCTCAGCCTGCTGAAATCATCACTGAAAAGACAGTTGTAAGACAAAATGGCTACAATTTCGAGTAAGTATTATAACAGTTTATTTACATATTTGTTCCTTGCGACTTTACTATATATTCTATTTATAAAGTTTTACCCGAAATAAAAAACCTATATGTGCATTTCTTCTATGGTAGATCGATTTAAATATTTTTTAAATATTGGGTTGCTACACTATCTCCGGTGTAGGCTGTAAATGTTCAAAAAAGGAATATGCGCGCGAAGCCGGGGCGGTCTGCTAGTATATCAATAAAATAATTCATATTCATAAACGTAGATCTTGTTTGTTTACGAACATAATAATAAAGAGAGAGACAAAGCTAGCAGAGATAGAAAATTGCACATTTACGTCGTAACTTCCGAAACCATTGAAATGTTTGAAAGTGGCATTTATAGGAATATCATGTATATGATATTAATGATGGCCCTAAAGCCACTGTAAGGTATTTTTCATGTAACATCATCTTCATTCAGGTTCCAGACAAGTGACGGCGTGTCGCGACAGGAGGAGGCAGAGCTAATCACTGTGGGAGGACACCAGGGCATCGGAATAAAGGGCACCTACTCATACGTCGCCCCAGACGGACAGACATACATCGTCACATACACTGCTGATGATAAGGGTTTCAAGCCTCAATTACGCATCAGCCCTGCCGGCGGTCAATAAAATATACATTTCTTATAATACATATTTTTTTATTTAGAAAATTTTAGTCGTCACGAAACTGTACATCTGTAGTCAGATTATAATAATAGCCTGTTAATTTATATTATCTCTCACTATGATATTAAAAACATAACTTATTTATATTATAGATAAAACAAGCCGCGCAACTCAGTTCTTTTACCGTAGCAAGATCCATGTGTGTTACAAAATGGTTATTTATTCAGTCCCTACTTAAAGGACCTTTTGACATGGTAATGGTACTAAATAATTTAATTTAATATAATAATTGTTTGGGAAGTATATTGTGTTTAAAGTACCTTCAAATTTTTATGATCGGTCAGTCAATGGGTCCAGTTATATGAAATTTGTAATATACCATTTTGACAATGTCTGATTGGAAAGGTGCTGCTTAGAAAACTGGCTGAATTGCTTCAAGAAAAGTGGTAGTCGCAATGGTGCCAGTTTTTTTTTTTTGTATGACATGACGTGGACAATGCCATGCTCCCAGATAATACAATGATTCATTTGTAGGTATTTATAAATAAAGAACGAATTTTCGAAATTCGTTCTTATTAGTTTATTATTATACGAACGTACGAAATTCCACCCATAAAGTGGAAATGAGGTGAGAAGGAATAAATACTAGTGTATGCTTATTGTACTTGAGCAAAGCCCCGTGCAGTCGTTATACTATATTAGTATCTTATAAATATACACAATTTTGTTATCATATAAAAACAATAAAAGTAAATATTTATATTTTTGTGGAAGACATTCCTAAATTATGTAAAATATTAGGCTATTTTTACATTGGCAGCTCAATACAACATTTTCACGTATGATGTTATTTAAATTGTAAGGTAGGCTTAGTAGGTAGGTAACGAGACAGATTTTTTTTTGTTGGGTATCTAGTCTAGCTGCCAAAACGTCAGTAACTTATTACGTAACAGGAAAAACATTAATTTGTCACTGAACAAACGAGCCACTATCGGGACAAATTAGCACCAGGAGATAGGAGGAAACGAAAACATGTTATAGAAGATATTGTAATTGAATTATTTTTCTAATATCAGATTACTATATTTCGAACGGAATGCATATTAATATTTTTTAGTTTTCAGCATAAATACCGTGTTACTAAAAAAATCTCGAAATTTTGATCCTCACTGCCGATAAGCGAGGCTGTTACACAAATACGTTATATTCCATAACTCAAAAACTACTGAAACTATATTGATATAACTTGTACCATACCCTAAGTTGAAGTAAATGTAAGCCAATAAAAATAATCATCAATTGGACTAATAGTTAAGGAGATGTGAGCGGACAAGCATACAAACATACATACACTTTTGAAACTTGGCACGCATGTTAAGAAGCTAATATAGACTAACATATCCAAAAATTGAGCAATTCTGACAATATCACATACACACACATCAAATTGATAATCTCCGTTTTGAAGTTGATTGAAAACAACATTTTTTTTAATTTGTCTGTCGGTTTGAAGTTTTCATTACTTATCTCTAGAACGGCTGAACTGATTTTAAAGAAAATTTTAATGGCAGACAGTTAACTTTTTGATGTGTCAAATAAGCTTTGTTTTAGAATGTTTTAGAAGCTATGTGAACAAAGCTTTACTCGCGGTCAAGCATGAGTCAAGGGTACCCATAGTAAGAAGCTATGGGTCGCGCGTTTGATTCGCGTTTTACCGGTTTATTGCATATTATTTAAATATATTATTTTATAGCTTTCTTAATATTTTATTTTTATTTTTCTATAAAATACTTATGTTTGCTTATTTTAATATTAATATTCAATTACACGATTTTATACATCTAGTTTTACGATTCTTGACATAACAAATGTAATAAACAAAACCTCGTCTGACTTACTTTATGTTTTTTTTTCTGAGTTATTTTATGGTTAGGAGTCCATATTATAGGATATTTCTTGTTTCGGAGAAATGAGCTATTCCCGAAGGAACGTTTTCTTACTCAGAGCTATAAAAGACTCTCAGACTCGGGCAGAGCGATAAAACCCGCTCAGGCGTGTGCTGGTAAAAACTAGTAGTTTAAGGGAACAATTTTTGTCGGATGTGTTAAAAATATTTGGTCAATTTAAATGGGCAGTTTTTTAATTAATTGGTTGGTTGACATATTCAATTTAACCTCAATGAACCCCCTCCCTTTAATTATTATTAAATTATTTTTACAACACATTTAAGTATTTTTTACTGCCCATTAATAAATATTTTACTGATCACTTCACAAACTAGCCTTTGCATAAATTTTACTGCCCAAAAAATGAATTTAAAACTGCCCGCTTAAATACATGCCGTAACTTATATGACGCCCAATTCTATGACAGTATGTTGTTACGGGCACTAAACTTTGGTAATCAACAACTTAATTACATGACATATTAAGAAAATAATGGCGAATAGTTATTGAACCGGAGAGACATCTGTAAGTGAAATCCGAACAAAAACATAAATTTAAAATGAGAGCTAAGCTAAAATTTAATAACAAGGCATTATTAGTCCAGTATAAACACGAAGTACACTAACTTAGATATAATAACGTAAATAAAAAATGGCCGAATCAAATCTTGAGATTCAATGAAAATGATTCATCCTAAGTGAATACAGAACTCGGCACTCGATTACATTTCGTATCTTTAATTAATGAAGTTAAAAACGACCCAGAATACTGAACATGGCTCTCATTTTACTTTTATGTTTTTGATACGATTAAAAAATAGTGAAATGAAGCAGATATAAGATAAAAAAATGAAAAATAAAATAAAAATAGATTTCATAATTAAAAATTAATAATAAGTGATATTCGTACATTTAAATCCATCAATGCCTCTCTTGCCGGCCGCTGCAGTAATGTAACTATAACCATTTAGGAGTTCATCAAAACAAACCAAATTTTCCACTCAACTCAAACTTACTACTAGTATGCTATAAACCAACAATGTTTCTAAATCTTCCCATCTACCCAGTGGCGGATTTAACACAAGTGCCGCCCTGGGCCCTGGTTCATACGGCGCCTCCAGCTTATAGTCCGTGAGCCAGGCGCTTTGGTTACTTACGAGTATTTCCTCTCGGGAGATAATTAGGGAGAGGCATTGGTGAATAGTGTCATAAAGCCTTGTGAACATCAGCTGCGCTGTGGTAGGGAGGGGGGGGGGGGCAGGGAGGATAAGCGGCGGTAGCCTCCCACACATGTGTTTTGTACGTCAGCTGGAGCCTCACACATAATAAAATAATAACAATTTTAATTATTTCCTCTCAAATGAAAAAACTGATGATAGAGCTCATATGCAACTACGGGTAAATAGATAGGTCAATGCATCTGTGTGTCTCTCTATCACAAAGGAGACGGAATCCGACTCATTTGCAGCTTTGCCGCTCCAGGAAAGATAATTTTGTCGTAACTAAAAATGTGGCGCCCTAAGCCCGGGCCTCATGGGCCTGTCGGTATATCCACCACTGCATTTACCTCATGCCTCAAACATCAATATAAGTCAATGGAACCAAATTATATTGTTGTCTTCGATATACTATTTATTTATAAATTTGCAGATCTATACAATAATTACATTATTATTAGTTTAATAAAAATGTTTAAAAAGTATATAGTCTCTAAAAACACCAAAGATTTATATTTACAATTAAAAATACATTAAACATTGCTGTATAGCGAGTGAATCTCGGCTCAAACTTCGTAGACTTGGGTAGTAAATATTTTAATTGTATATTTCGTGCTTGAAAAGGTCATTAGGTTATGGTCAACAGATTTCTAACAATGAGATCCTCATTAAAAATATATAAAGCCATACATAAGTAAATATCTATAATTTCTGTATTTCGAAATCTTTAACTAGCCTTAAAGTTTCAAGCTGTCACTAACTAAACAAAACGAAACGGAGGAAGCATGGTGTTAAATTCCTATTAAACACCATGCTTCCTACGTTTCGTTTAAACCAATAACTTCTTTAATTTTAAGTTCCTACTTAAATTAAGCCTAATTAAACCAATAACTTCTTTAGGGATAGAATTAAAACTAATATTAAAATGAGACGTGGACAAGATCGCAGCCAGCAGCAGTTAAAAATAAAATATAAAGTTGTCCATAATGTTTTATGGATAGCATTGTAGTAGTAATTTATAGCATGTTTATATTTTTAATGTATGTTACTATCAATTAAGCTTATGTAAATAAACAATTTATAACTAAGAAAATGTTTTATTACGAGGACTGAAAAATTTTCCGCGACTTGTAAATACACATATATTGTACGTATAAGGACATGTGTAGTTAATTACATGTGCACTTATGTCATAAAGCATTTATATACTTTTGAACACTTATGAAGACATGTTTTTTATCCTGGCTAGTTAATTCTGATGCGCACTACTACATACTTTATGCATTAGAACATGTACATGAAATTAGTATTACCAATAATAAAATAATTTAATATAGGTATTCTTAAAATGTCATAGAATACCAATAATTTGTTTTATAAAATTAGAGGGTAAAACTTAATAATTAAAAAAAATGAAGTTATATCCTTCATTTGGATTGTTTTTCTACAAACTAAGTATTATTTTTGCCTAGGGACCTTTTCACAACAAATGTGCTTTTCAATTATGCTGGATGAAGTGGGCATTTCCCTTTACGTTAAGCCATAGAACAGGAGGGTTTTAAGATATGCAGTGAAGTCGCTCTCTAAGACACGTCTAGATCATATTACATTGTTCCTAGTGCGTAATTACTATGTATAGCTATAGCCTATGATCCATTGATTAGCAGATATTAAACGCGATCAAAGCAGTGAAATATACGTATATAGCACGTTTTTGATGGTAAGTAATCCAAATGTAAACAGCGTCTCATCAGGAAAGTACAAAAAATTAAACAAAAGTATTCCAGTAATATTTTATTGCTTATTTAGAATCAAAAGAGACTGTGTATTCATTCTCATCAGTATAATTTAATATGGAATTTCATGGATGTGCAGATGTTTTGAAAACCTGTATACATATATTTATAACTTAATATTTGGTTTAAAGCATCTTTTGGGTTAAATGGTCCGTTCCGTAAAACTTCTTTAAGCTTGTGGTTTGTCTTCATCCTTGACTTCGGTGGGTTGGTATCCATTCTTGTCAGCAACGAAAGTCACGGAGATCTTCTGACCATCAGGTGCGACGTACTTGTAGCTGCCCTTCACAGAGAGACCTTGCTGTTCAGTGTCGTTCTTATATTCACCTTGCTCCTGCCTTGAAGTTCCATCACTTGTCTCAAATCTGAAAGAAATATTACAACATTATCAAACTACTATTATTAGGACGAAAGTTTGTTAAGCAGTTTGAGTAATTTTTTCATGCTCTATCAGTCCAACGGGATAAGATAGAATTCGAAATGTAAACCATATTATTTTCAATTAACACATTTTGTACTGTATACTAAAAACATCGGTAAGCAATGTAAGCATACGTCGGTCTTGTCTTGCATCTTATGCAATCTAATAAGTATGGTGATGATAATAATTAATATCTAAGATTTACTAACACTTCATTTCACAATACATTTAATTTATTTGAGAGAATATGACGACATCATTTACCACTCGATGTTTATTAATTTTAAGTTTAAGGATTTCATTTCTGATATGTTTATTTTGTAACGCACTGTGTTATCAAGCATATCCTTGCAATTATTTGCACATTTATTGTAATAGTAAATATTCGAAATAAATAAAAAAAACGTTGCTTTAGTCATTGCTTTTATAATGTTAAGAATATAAAAATGAATACCTACTAGCAGCGTCAAGCGTGACCAAGGGAAATAGGGATTTGACCGATTTCTCTAATTCTATTTTTGGTTGAGTTTGTTATTGACAGGAGAAGGTACTTATATAAAGAAGACTTTTTTTTAAGAAATATTAAGTAACTGTGTAAACTTAATGGCCAATGGTCATATTTACTTTTCTTAAGACATGATAAATACACATTATGTGGAAACAGCTGTTTTATATGAACTTACTCAAAGTTATATCCGTCGATGTTGACTTCGGAGTCTTGTTTCAGGATCTCGACGGGTTGCGCCTGAGGTTGATCTTGCGGCAACGCGCACGCCAATGCAAGAGCGGATAAGGCGAAAATTGTCTAAAAACAAAATAATAATTGTCTTAGTAAATATTTATAATTATAAACTGTGGTAGTAATGAGCTAATTTCTTGAATATGAATTTCAGATTTTCTTATATATTTACGGTATTTAAGATTCTGTAAATTTAAATTTTAAGCCGGTTTTGAAGATCAATTTTTCTTAAATCCCTAGTTTAAGTTAACACGATTCTTACAAAAAAGGAAAATATTTACAAATATGAGCTTATAATCATGTAAAGGTTTAAGTTATAAAAAAAATATTAGTTCATAAAAACTATCAACATATGTTGAAATACAAAAAAACACTTACAATTTTCATCATATTGATTTTTTAGTTATTTCCGTGAAATTGGAATACAAGTGAAGAAGGCTGGAGGACTCCGAAGTGTGTGCACCTCACCGGAATGACCTGAGCTATAAATATCTTCTTTTATTTACAATACGTTTCGAGGTTTCATTGTCATCGAAGGTGTTAATCACAATCATGCAAACAGTTTATTTAAGGAGATCCACGAAAATGTTACAGGGATTTGTCAATTGTGTGAATTGCGTGTATATGTGCAGTTGGGGTCATTCGACGTTAAGTCATACGCAGTTATACAAGACAATCAATTACATAAAGGATATGGTTAGTATTAAACATAAAATTTCAATAGTCTTATAGTATAAGGTAGGTTCAAATTGACTTCTTTATAACCGTAAAGATGGAACTGTTAGCAATCAAGATTTTAATGGAAACAAATTTATTCGCTTGTTTTAAAAATATTTGGTCAGTTTCACTTGGGCAGTTGAAATAATGAATGGGCGGTTTTTTATTAATTGGGTGGTAAAATATAAGCAGTAAATAATGTAGGTTGGTCAATAATTTAATGTCAAAGTAGCAGTAAATTAATTAGGCAGACGGTAAAATTCATTATTAATCTAAAACTAATTTTAACAGATATAGTTTACCCCGACTTCACCTGATACTTCAAGCCGAGATTGATTATTAAAAAATATGTTCATGTAAGTAGATGTTATCAATAAAAATGTACTTCTCAAGTAAGTTTAGTGTAGCTGTCTAATCACATTTTAAACTGCCCAATTCCAATTTTAACTGCCCACAAAAAACTGCCCAAATAATTATTTTTACTGTCACAATATTTTTTTGTTACCCATTTCAATATTTTTACTACCCATTTATACATTTTTACTGACTAGTTAATACTGCCAAAGTATTTAATAAACTTGCGTTTCGTATTTTTTTACTGACCAAAATTAAATTTAATACTTCCCGTTTAAATACATGCCAATTTTAATTATCATACATTTTACACTACTCCGTTCGAAAAAGAGATAAGAATGAGTTGTTCTTTGAGTCCTAAGTAGATAGACTCGGCTTTATTTTACATGACTCAGTCAACTATCTAAACTCGAAGTCTTTTGTCAATTCGAGCTTCAGTTTTTTCACAAAGACTCGACTGTTAAAATAGAAAACGAGCTTTTAAGAAAGCTTGAATCTCTAAGTCGAAGATTTCGTAAAAAGGGCTATAAAGCTTTTGCTACATGTACTATTTTTATTATGATATATAGATATACATATACGTAAATGTATTATATCTATTAATAAGTATAACTTAAAATTCTAATACTTGAATGCGTGTACTGAATGGATATGTGGCCCTTTGACCCTTATAATTGAACGACTATAAGTTGCTTTTTAATAAACATAAATAACGAAATAAATGTGCAATAAATGCGTTTATGATTTTATGTTCATATAAAGATAACATATAAAATTTCCTTTTAATAATAAACTTTTATTTATTTACAACAAAAATATATTTAAATAAGTACATAAAAAAACACAAAAACAATAAAACATCACATTAAAAAAATATTGTAAAACGTATCTTAGTATCTAAATGAATAGTTAAGTTCTCCTTAATAAGAGAAGAAAGACCTGCAGGAGGATATTTACAAGCTATTACTTTATTTTTATCTAGGTAGGTACTTCATAAAGCTCATAATATATAAAAAACTCATAACATATCACTTACCCTTAATTACTATTTTAGGTACCTAAAAAAGAATATCGCAACCTTGATGCATACCTACATAGCTATTATTAATTTTTTATACAATTTTTTACTGCAATAGTTTGGCTATTTTCCAAGCCTTCTTTAATTATACCTTTATAAGATGTTCAAGTCAAAAAATTCAAGGCCATTTTAGCAAATAAATACATGATCATTACTGTAAATAAACTTACAAGTTTGATTGGACACCGGCACAAAAAATGTGATACGGAAGTTATTGATTAAAACGAACATCCATATATTCTTTATATATACAATTTTCTTACGCGAATGTTTATTACCTAATTTTTCTCCTAAGCAACTGTACCGATTTAGATGAAATTTAAAATTCTATCCCAGTATCCATATTGTTGTTAATTTGATTGTTGTCTCAAACAAAGACCTTCTCTCCTATCCATATAGAACTTTTCTTTACTACAATTTATTAGGTAGTTATTAACTCTACCTCTGTACCTATTAAGTCAACATTTTGTGTCGCACATAAAAATTTGAAAAAAAACATCACGCTTGTGTGATTTGCCTTGACACAGACGATGATCGTACTATGATTATGATTGGCTTTAAAAGTTGTTTCTTAATTATGTATGAAACGTTTACCATGCTGTTAAAATTATGCTCGTAAAGGCGCTTTCTCACAGAAGTAAAAAAGTGTAACATAATATTTATTGACACGATAACTTTCCTAACATTCATTAATATGTTAACTTTGATCTGTTGTTAAATATTTTCTAAACTACTCCAATGGTGAGAAGAGCTCCGCGAGCCACGAGCGGACCAACGCACGGGAGAGGCCGCGGACGTGCTGCGAAAGCGATTCCGTAGCCTCTCCGTTTTCCGTGCTGTGGCGGCCAT
>DVXP01001621.1:0-14496 GCA_018235645.1 Junonia grisea | reverse complement strand
ATCTCCAGTGAACATAGGCTATATTAAATCATCAAAAAGTTGGGGATTACCGTGCGAAGCCGGGCCGGTCTGCTAGTATAACATAAAAAGATATCAACAGAAATAAACTTTACAAAGTACTGCGATGTAAGAGCTCTGAATAAAATAAATAACAAGCTGGAAAATGCCAGTTACTTCGAGATGTCTACTTCATAAGATGTTTTATAAATATAAAGAACTTTTATCCACTAACATAATTTTATGACATCGATATAAAATTTGATCTATTTAGTAACGGTATAGGTAGAATGTACACGTATAAATACGTATTAAAAAGTGGTCAAGGGTCTGTTTTTTTGTTAATTTTCAAGTGCAAAGTGTGCTTAATGCAACTCTTTTGATTCGAAAGAAAATATCACGAGGAAATCTGCGTTTTTTTTTAATTCTAAAAAGGTATAGGTAGGACCATTATTATATTTTTCCGTGTTTATGTCGTCCAAACACATTAGCGAAAAAATAAAGAGTGTAGTTTTAGCTAAATGTAGTTTAGGTAAAAGAATCTGTGCTCAGCTACAGTTAACACTGAGCTCTATCGTGTATTAAAATTTTTCGTCCATCGCGTCACGTGTTTATTCTTCCACATATTCTATTTCTAGAACGACAAAAGGGTGTGATCCTTTCACGAAGTTAAAAATAGTTTTCATAAAATCGATAACATGTTGGACGTAAAATATGTGCAGATACAATATTTAGAGGACATTTTGAATTGCTTTAAGTCTGAAAATAGTTTTTTTTTTTTGTATTATTATTTAACATTACATCTAAGATAAGCCATTGTCGGTCCTATTAAAAAAGAAGTAATATTTTCAATCATATTTTATTAATTCCACAATCATTTCTAAACGCTCCAATGGTGAATAGATTCTGTATCTTACCCTTTATGTTTAAGGGATGAAAGTAAAATCTTAAACAAAATCTTTAAAATCATTTTACTATTTAACCCTACTCTAAAATTTTAAGCATATAAAACTCGAATGTCGTCCTTCCGCTTTTATATAGAAATGCGGAATAACATAGAAAAACATATATAAATACGTAAGTATTAAATAAACAGCCATTAACAGAATGTTTCAATAGGGCGACCCCCGTCAGCTTCACTTTCAATTTTCCTCCAAGCAGGCTAGAAATCTTTTAAAGCAGTTTGTCATTTACTTTAGCTCTAAAATTTTAACTACATACATATATTAAACGTAACGTCCGTCATCCCTTCGCTTTTATATACAAACGCGTAGTAACATAGAAATGTATAGGTACGAAATAATACAGAAAAACATATATAAATAGGTACGTAATAAATGAACATCCATTAACAGAATGTTTCAGCGGACCACCCACGTCAACTCCGCTATCAATTTTCCCCCAAGCAGACTAGAAATCTTTCAAAGCAGTTTATCATTTACTTTTACTCTAAAATATTAATTATACAAAACGCCAATATCATCCCTCCGCTTTTATAAAGCTGCTAGAAACGCGAAATAACATAGACATAGACCTGACATATTGTCGGTATTACGCGACTATTAATATAAAAAAAATCATTCCACAATCGCTTCTAAATGACGTACGAAATATGTATAGGTACAAAATAACACAGAAAAACATATAAATAGGTAATAAATAAACAGCCATTAACAGAATGTTTCACCGGGGCGACCGGGGCTTGCTATCAATCTTCCACAAGTAGGCTCGCAGCCTCCCAGTGTTCCATCTTATCGAGATCACTCAGTGGGCGTAGTGATACTCAGGGGTATTACAGATAACTTTACTCTTGAGAAAGTGCTAAGTACGTATTATGATAATCACTTTTTCGTTTTAGTTGTAGGAACTGTTTATAAGTTTCTTTTTAGTTAAATTTCTCTTGTAATTATTAATGATAAAAATAAATTTAGTGGTTACACTATAATTTTTATGTAAGGATTTAAAGGCTTTCAATATGGAGAAAATTAATCTCGTACAACAATCATAATATAAAAGAATTGCCTCATATTTAAAACGATTTTTCTTTTTCTTTGTCTTTGAAACGATGTCACAAAAAAAAGCGTTTTAAAAAAGAACACAAATATTTATAACGAAGTAAATTCTAAAGATATCTGTATATTTTATCAGTAAAATGAGTTTTACGACACCAATAAAGTCTCGTAGAAGGCAGGTAAGGTCTAAGGACGTCTGCGAATAAAAAAATATTGTATTACACGAAATTGAGCCACGTGACCGAAGCGACCTTTACTCCTTACAGGTTTTTTCACTTAAATAGGTTTCTTTACGAAATATGATATTACAAAATTGCGTTAAAAATTCCTAATTTTATTTTTTAAAGATTAACTTTCGTTTATTTTATTAAAGTACACGAAACCGGTACCGTAAATTTTATAAAATGTAGCCTAGATAAATAATTATAAAATGACTTAAGTAATTAATTAGACTTTCCGCCGAAAGAAAAACAATTATGGTCTGAAAGAAAATTTTGTTTAACAGTAGGTATATTTATTTTTGTAAAAAATACGTACGGTCCTATGTATAAAACAAAAGTCAGCTCAAATAATTCAATTTATTGTGCAAAATCATAGGCTTTTGACCGGCCCGGGTGTTAACCACTAAATACTTAGGTAGTAGTTATCGGTGTAACCATCCAGTAATATCTTTATCGATTGAGGTTTGTTCTATTTCCTTGAAATATACTACCAAACCAAAATCAAATAAATATGCAAACAATATAATGATGTTCACAGTGATGTGGAAAATCTAAAAGTACCGACTTAATTAAATAAATACTTACCAAAAGTAAATAGAAAAAGGTTGACTATTTATTACAAATTAATTATGTTTACGATATTTCAATACATTTACTGCAAAAACATAACTATTCATTCACATATACGTTCAAATAACATTCAACTTCAAACACGATAAAGCACATTCCTGTTGACCTACTGCGGCTAAGAAACTTCAGCTGGCTATAACTTTTCACCCCTCGACGTTAATAAAACTGTTAGAACTGCGAAATATTAATACAATATTTCGCTTCATAATTACGTGCTTATGTAGTTGAAATAGAGAGATGCATAATGACTACTTGTTATATTATTATTACCCTCTACAGTATCTCTAATAGTGTCTAAAAATTAAAACTTTGAAATGTGTATTATACCAAATTGGTTTATATATTTAACTACTTTTCTCATTGAATATGCGTATATATTTGTACATATGTATTAACGCAATAATTTATAATGCGGTATAAAAATCTATAAAATATTTATTTCATCATATATTATTCAAAATATACTTACTAAGAATTTACAAAATTTATCGAAAATATTTTATTAATTAGAAACGAGATAATTAATTAATAATCTCCAATAAAAGTTAAATATCTATTCATTTTATTAAATAATCCAGGTATTTCACAATACAATATCTATCGAGTACCATTAGCAATAATAGTAATGGACGCAAGCTCTCGGGAGTAAATCTTTTAATCCTCTTACGACTGCAAATAAATTAATGGCGCGGGTTTCATATTACGTCGCATAAATCTATAAGTATTTAAATAACTATTTTTAACAATTACAGGCTTAAAGACAATGATGAAATTGAATTTAGATTATAATTTGCGCTCATGACGTTTATTAAAGCTATATACTTATATTTACAACTTCATTTTCAGTTTAATTCTTTGCTCCATAGCTTGTAGCTTGCTTGTAGATGAATTGTTTTAAAAAGCATCAATAAAACTTTTACATAATACGTTTCGATCTGTCAAAATTGTGTCACTTTTTATTATTCAAAAAGTATAGTCCGATTTACGAAACTTGAATGATTTGATCTATGCGCATTACATTGCGCAAACAAAAAAATTACCAATCAGAGTTGAGATTATTTCCACGAAAATGCGCAAATCCTATTTCGACTCGTGTTCAGACACTTCAAATTGGTTGAATTTTCCTATACTTTACATATTATTCAAAAAGTTGCACTGCATTTAAAACTTTGTTCCGATGAAACAAAATTAATATTTAACCTATCAATATATCCTACCTACCAATTCAATTCCAACTTATCGTAATATGTTTTCACAGTACATTTTCTCGGGAAACATCTTGCACTCAATAAAACTGTCCTTAGAACGAATGAACGCACCTCTTTACATTATTTAGCAATGTGTGGGTAGCGAGGAACATTAATGTGAAAATAACTTAATTCCACATAAAACGGTTCTTTTGCCTTGGAAAAATGTAGGTATTTCATCCATTAAAAGGTGGGTTAATTCTGTTATTTTTACCTGCAGATTTATATAAATTAAATGAAAATACAGTGAATTCAAGTTCACTTTTAGAAGAACTCTTAAATCGTTAATGCAAGTCACTTTAAATGTTTATGGTACTGTCAAACAAAGTTATTGGTTTTTATGTTGATAATAAAATTTAGTGATGCAGTTAAATAAATTGCAGAAAAACGTACATTTATACATGCAGGTATATAATAACAAGAACGCGTTACGCACATAATATTTATAATGTTACCTCTACGACGCTACGCCGTAGCATATTAAAATTAAAACGCAGTTACAAGCTTCGGACGAGTTACAAATAAAAATTTAATAGCAAATACGATGTTTTTAGTTTATTTATTTATTTATTTATTTTATTCTTTATTGCACAAAGACAACAATGTACAAAGGGCGGACTTAACGCTACTACAGCATTTTCTACCAGCCAACCCAGAGATGTGCAGGAGAATTTTTTTGTAGGCGTGCACATTTAGTGATGTAGAATATACATAGATAGAACATAGATAAAAATGTAAAATATTAATATGTATATTTATATATATAACAACAAATACACAAATTATTTATAATAAATAAAGTGATATAATACATATATTACCTATATTATAATGAACATACATACATACATAGATATTATATAATTAAACAAATATAAAATACATACTTAAAAATACGAAATTTACTGACGACAGAACATTTTATATTATAGATCATTATATATTCTTATTAGAAAGATAGTACTCTTTCACTTGTCGCTTAAAAGAGTCACGCGACGGAGCTTTTCGAATGGACTCAGGCAGAGCATTCCAAAGCCGGGCAGCAACAAGGGCAAAGGAGTTGGATACGAAGCCGGATCTGTGTAGGGAATGAAAAGAGTAAGTGAATTAGAAGATCGTAGAGGTTTATCGTAAGTAGAAGAAAGAAGGGAAAATTCGGAAGATATAATAAGTAGAAGCGTTAGGATCAGTAAGAATCGAGTAAAGGAGACAGAGTATGCGAGAAGTTCTACGTTCCCGTATAGAGAGCCAGCGTATCTGATCCCTGTAACGGGAAATTCGGTCAAACTTGCGTAATCCAAAGATAAACCGAATGCCAGAGTTTAGCAGACGGTCGAGCTTATTTAGTTGTTCTTCCGACAAATCCGGATAGCATGAGTCACCGTAGTCAAGTATGGGAATCAAGAGCATAGTGACAAGTTGGATTGTACTTGCTATGGGTAAGAAATTTTTAATCGCATCATGGATACGAGAATAAAATTTACGAGTGACTTCTTTGATATAATCGTTCCAACTGAGCTTACTGTCAATAATAATGCCGAAATCTTTGACAATGCTGCTGAATTTTATGGGTGTATTGTTGTAGAGTAGATAAGGAATAGTCAATCCATCTAATTTAGCCAATTGCCTCGGACTGCTTATGATGATGGCTTGACACTTTGACGGGTTGACAACAATGCCATATTTAGCAGACCAAAGTGATATGGTATGTAAATTATCATTGAGTGAATTTATGACCGCGACAAGATCATTGAGAGGAGTACTCATAAAGCTGCAAGTCATCGGGGTACAGATGGTAGTGCGAGGTCAAAATTGTTGTGATGGAGTTAATAAAAACTGAAAATAGCAAAGGAGATAATATACCGCCTTGAGGAACACCAGAATTCACATCGCACCAGTCAGATTGTGTCTGACAAACCCGAATGGATCTTTCTAGACCCGAATCTTTCTTAGGTATCGAAGATTTCTTCTATCTAAGATCAACCCTTAAAATAAATGTGACCTAACTCAAAATTCTAATATATTCTTAAGTTGCTTGAAACTATAATCTTAATCTTCCAATCTATACAATATTTTATTTGGGTCACTATTATACTTATAGATATATAAGTGATATGCTACTTTTGGGTCACTTTTATTTTAAGGTTGCAACATGTTGGAAAAATGAGCGTTTATAAATAAATCCCCATCCCTTATGTTTCCAAGCGAGTGACGTCACAGCTAGCAGCCCGTAAATTCAGCGGCTCGGCTGAATGAATTGTACCCGGTAATTTACTATCTAGGTGATAGCCGCTGTGTAGTTCATTTTTACCTATTTATACTTTACTGGCGTTTGGCTTGTGACTTTGTTCGTGTTGTGGAGGTTTTATTTTGAAATATCACGCATAATTTTACCTTTAAGTAGGTATTTAAAATATAGCTTTTGATAATATAGATGAAAATATAGTTCTGGTTATGTCACAGGTCAAACCACTTTGACCTTTAACTAAAATGGGAACTTTATTTTCACTTATTTTAATAATATGTTTTGTATTGTTTATAAGTATGTTTACTCAAAAACAAAAGAATTGATAACATCCTCCTACTTGAAGTCCGTTAAAAACGCAAGTATAATAATTATCATTCATATCTTTCGAATATTAATTGCTTATAGTTTTTCTGACAAAAACAAACTAGATGCATGTGAATCTTCAAAAATTGCCAGTGAATCCATAAGCAAAAGTTATCATAAAATATAAATATAAGCAATCATATAAATTACGTATTCAGGCGAATGAATCTGATAGACCTTTTCATATAAAACAATACGAGGCAACTGGCCCGTCCAAGATTAATAAGCTCCTGAAAGACATTTGATTTCATAACGAGATGAAACACGGAAAAGATGGATACGGTGTCTTTATATTTTGGTCTTTATTTATTTTTCTTATCTTATTTTAGGTAAGAAACTATATTTTTGTAAAATATTTATCCTCGTGGTTGTCCCTGTGGATACCTCGGAGACTACCTCAAGCTCAATCACCTGATAACAATCGTTACTCATGGTAGTCATGGTAGGTAAATATGCTACACGGGAGACACCGCGGACGTGCTGTGAAAGCGATCCCGTAGCCTCTCCGTTTTCCGTGCTGTGGCGGGCTTCGCAAAGGGTTTTAGTGAGTACAATCTCCCTGCGTCAACAGAAAAAAACCGGCCAAGTGCGAGTCGGGCTCGCGCACAAAGGGTTCCGTAGCAGCAAATATAATAAACTTATTATGTCAATTTATACACCTGGTGAATGGAGCCTAAACTCTCCCGATATTTTGCCTTGTACTTTTATGTATGAATATTAATTTTATATATGTATTTATAAATATTCCGTGCTATAGGCGTGCCCAAATCGGCTTGTGATAACTGAATAAAGAAGTATATACACCAGCTTCACAATTAAAATTACCAAATATATTATCCAGGTGAGTTTCACCTCTAGTGGTTATACAATTTTGGAGAAGAGGTGTATATCCCGCATTCTGCATAAATTTATGTATGTAGTTTTGTTTGAGGAAATCTTCGTTAAAATCTCCAAAAATTAGTGTAGGCATAGAATGTTCATTAAATATATATTTGTTCATAAATTCTTTTAAGGTATTATTGGAGCACCTAGGTGATCTGTATATTGCAAATAATCTCTTATTATCATACTCCAATGAGACTCCTTCAATGTGTCCAGAAACACTACTTGATTGCTCTAAGTAGCTTTTAGGAGATGTAATCGGCAAATTCGGTTTAATAAATGCTAGAACCCCAAACCCAGGATTTGATGATGTTTGTTCCGGCCCATTTGTTCTAATTAATTCTATGAAACCGGGTAAAGAGAAGTTATCGTTTAAGCAACTCCAAGTTTCTGATGCAAAATAAATGTCACATGATAATATTTGTGGATCACTGGCTATGTCCGGTAAATGTTTATTTAAAGATTGTACATTATGATACACAATTTGAGAGCAGTTACGAGGTTCCCTCAAAAATCGGAAAACGGGAACTAATAGTTTCTGTCGCAATCTAGCCATTTCTTTTACTATAGAATCTTGAGAACTAGGGGGGCGTGGCGGTTTGAAAGAATCAGTTACTATAAATAAACCTTGTGCAGTAGTTGCACGAGAACACGCTACGTACATCATTGATCTTTGAATTGTAGGTTTTAAATGTATCACCACTCGCTCTAAGGTTGTACCTTGACTTTTGTGTATAGTGATGGCTTCCGCTGGCACAACAGGAAACTGACTCCTCCGAACCTGTAAATTTGATGATTTATACCGCTTTACTGTATACGTAACCGGTTCTAATGGTGTCCAGCCCTGGTCCAGTCTATTTTTATAACGGTGCAGCGAAGAGATTGCATTGCATCGTTTGTGTTGGCCAATGACATTATCATCGAAGGATAACCACATACGCAACGGCCGTCTTTCACCAGTTGCCCTGTTGATGGCAAAATCAATAGCTGATAGTTTACCAGTAGATCCGTTAGTAAGGCCATCTGCAGTATCTATATTAACAGTCAACATGTATTTAGCACCGATCTTTAAAACTAAAGTCGAAGGAAGACCGTATGTTTGCTGAGTCGTTAATTTGGAAACTGTCTCTAAAGCTTTTTGCTTCATTGTGGAATTTAATTCACCGCAAACAGTATCTATTGCTTTCGATATAGCTCCATCGGTAGTCATACTTGATAAGACTGCGTTATTGTGATTGTCTACCTCTCGATTGCTGGCATATAGATGAATGGCTCCTCGGGATTCCTCTGGCAACGTATTGTTATTAAAACAACGACTTTTAAATAGTGTTATATCTTCATCGGTCATTGTCCCACTTGCCATATTATTTAAAGCTGTAGCAAAGGCAACATCATCTCTTTGTCGCATTATTTGATGCAATTCCGTTAAGCTAAAGAGATCCCAAATTGGTGTTCCACATAATTCAGCAAGAGGATTTCGTGAGCTAGGCTGAAACACCCAATTGTCACCGACAGGTGGTAGTTGCCTGAAATCACCGACAACAATTACAGATATGCCAGCAAATAAAACAGATGAATGAAATACTTGTTGTAGTCGGCGATTGATTTGATGAAAAGTTCTTGAACCCAACATGGAAATTTCATCAATAATAATAAGGCGCATTTTTGACAATTTTGTGGCTAATGTGTTGGCGACACTGGGTGAAAGTTCCGGTAAAATACTTCCTGCTTGCGAAACTGGAAGGCCCAGGGCGCTGTGTACGGTTTGTCCGCCTATACCAAATGCGGCTTTTCCAGTAAACGCTGTGAGGAGAATTTTTAAATCATCAGGGTTCGTGCCAGGTTCCCTATTAAACTGAAGTGTCAAGGACTGGAACAAAGCTCTTATTAAGACACTTTTGCCAACTCCAGCTCCCCCACTTATAAATAAATAAATAGGAGAAGATGCCTTACGCATGTTTTCAAGGACGTGTAGTAATATGTCTCGTTGGTCAAAATTTAACTTTCTACATAAATCAAGCACATCACCTTCACAAAGTTGCGGAGGTTTAGCGATAAAAGTTAAAGGATCGCCACATATTTGTGGTCCACCATGACCGCCAGGAATAATGTCCTCAGCAACATCTCCGATTTGAGTTTCAAATTCGTAGTCTCCGAAAGGCTCTACCCCATTTACCCCTCTCTCATTAATTTCCTCATTTTCCTCATTTGAATCAGCATCTCTTATAGCTAACAATAAAGATTCGAACTGGTCTGGCCCTCCAAGCTTGTTAAACTGATCACTTTCATTTTGTATTAAATCTTTATGTTGCAAAAAAATATTTTTTAAATCTAAATCAGGATTAATTAATTCCTCTTCCTCGTTACGCCAAGGTATATAGAGCATTATTTGCTCTCGGTAAAAGTTATCTGGGTCTTCATGATAACTGTAACGGCGAAAACGGATTATTCTGGGTTTTATTTTTTGCCTTATAAATCCCAAATTGTCTTGTAGGGGAAGCCAACTGCCGTTGTTTTCGTCCATTTCTTGACTATGGTCATTGTCGTCACTAGAATCTAGATAGGTAGCACTAGCGACCGGCCGGCGTTTCGAGTAATAATAATAGGCTGCAAAATAGGCTAAACTGACATTTTCTAATGCAATTGGTCGTTTAGTATAATAATCAATGAAGCTTTTTTGAAATATATCATCCGAATTAGGATCTAAATTTTGAATTTCACGCGTACTTTTTAAAATATGTACTCTTTCCTGTGGCAGACTAGTGTTAACATATATTTCTCCTTCACTAGCTCTCGATAGTGGAAAACTTGCTAGACAGTACACGGCCTCTTGAGCAGAAATTTCACTAGCGTTCAAAAAAACATTTGAAACGCTACGCAAGGACTCCTTTATACTGCTATTGCCATTTTTAGCTTCTTCTATGGCGGAACGTAAAAGACGTGACATACCTTTGTCTGCCTTATTTATGTAATCCACAATATAAACTGCACAAGCAAATGGATCTACTATATACTGGATATCCATATTTGCTTTATGCAACTCTATGATTTTTTTAGAAAATGCATTGATATACGTGTCTTTTGGAGACCGCTTTAGAAATACTTTGGGCCTCTTTAAAGTGCTTCTTATAGCTAAAATATAATTTTCATATGTAACACCTACGAATTCCAAAAAATCTGTAAATGTTTCTATTTCAGGTGGAATATCTTGCATTTTAATTTGGATACTTCTTGCAATATCTTTGACCCTTTTATAAGAAGCATTATCCTTTGGAAGTTCGACTAGTATTTGAGTGGAATCTAAAGGGAAAAACGGTATATCAAAACGGCAAAGTTTGTCCGGCTTGGGCCTACACGTGTGCGTATGTTTATGTTTTTGAACATGAAGAATATCCTCTGTTAGTTCATTGCTATCACAAGTTAAAATGTTATCCACAAACTGGACGACTCTTTCAGCTGATTCAACATCACCGGGTACAAAAATAGGTGCCTCCTCAAGCCAAAGCATCATATGTGCATGTGGCGAGCCCCTATGCTGGAATTCAATCCTATAGTAAAAATGACTAATAACATACTTTCCAAAAGGACCGGAAGAACAAGACCACGTTTTACGAATTTCCCTTAGCTTTGTTTCAAAGTAAGAGGCACATATAAACGGGTCGGATTGAATGAGCCGCGCTTTCGTTTCGTAACTTAGATTTTCGACTTCATACAAAGAAACAGTTTCACCGTCAACAACTTCCTTTAGCATTACCAGAAGTTCTAGCCACTGTACTTCGGCAGCCGACAGCGTCAAAAAGAAAGATGGTACTCCAAACTGTCTTATCATGGCTAATACCTTCTTCTTTTCTCCCTCCCAGTGTGAAGGAGAATTTCTAATGCCACTAAGTACGCGATACCCGTCGTCGTGCTGAACTAAATTATCTATATAGTTCATATCTAGAACATTACTGGCTAAAACTGGTGTTCCTTTAACAGTTTTTTTTCGAAGACATGTTGTTATACTATTTTTTACAATTGTCATTTGCTGTTTTTTTAGAGCAGTAAAAAGATAATCCGGTCGAACAGCTCGTCGGTCTTGTCTTGATATTTCCGATTTAATTATTTCAGAATGTCTCAAATTAATCTTAAAATCTCGTTTGACGCCGCAATGAACTTTTATAAATGCCAACTCCTCTAAATGCTCATCAAATAATAAAGAGATAGGGCGCTGTCCTTCACCGGGAGCCAGTACTATAACATCCTGATTGTCATCCAAAAGTGTTTCTGTACCTCCTGGGTTAAGTTCAACACCTTCCGTAGGATCTACAGTCTCTTCGTCGATAGCATCGGCATCGCATGTACATCTAGTTTCATTTTCAGGATCATTACCTGCCCAAGATACATTTAGTGCGACACCGTTTTCCTGAAATAACTCGCACTGTACTAAATATTGCGCGGCCCTACGCACGAATTCAGGCCGTACTTGTTCTTTGCGGCCGTGCCTATAACAAAACCTTCGTTTCAGTTCAACTGTAATTACGTTGTCGTCATTTACGGACCGAGGTAAAGCACTGACCATGTTGTTAACTAGCACTGGAACATTAACAACGTTACCTTGAAGGCCATGTTGGAATCCTAAACCCTGACCCCTGCGAACAATTTTCAAAAAGACATGGCGTGGGCTTACCAAACGCTCTTCCAGAGGAGTCAAGTCTTTTAATACTTCTGGAATACAGGGAAAAATTAAACCATTCGCCCTCGCAAGCCTAGGTATAGTACCTTTGTTAATATATCTTGCACATGTGGAACAAAATTCTCCGTAATTTTGAGTTGGATTTAAATGGAAAACATTATCCACAAATAGTTGTCCATATTTGTTTAAAGCAATATCCTTAGATATTTTTTTTATAGAATTAATGTGCCACAATCTACCGCAGCAGTGGCAAGGATGCGTGTTTCCTTCCTTAATATTTTTTAAATAATTTTGTACAGTTAAGTCCCATGAATCTTTTTGCTTCGATCGTAATTCTTGTCTAGCAGCACTGTTTCGCATCTGTTCATTTCGTCTATATTCCTCGTTTTCTCGAGTAACACGACGAGCGTGTGTGTCGCGCTCTTGCTCAGCTTCTCTAAATTCGACATCCATTCGAGCTACTCGATGCGCTTGAGTGTTACGCTGTTGCTCATCTCGTCTGTACTCGTCATCTTGACGAGCAGCTCGATGAGCTTCAGTGTCGCGCTCTTGCTCAGCTTGTCGATATCGGACATCCGTTCGAGCTACCCGATGAGCTTGAGTATTACGCTGTTGCTCATCTCGTCTGTACTCGTCATCTTGACGGGCAGCTCGATGAGCTTCAGTGTCGCGTTCTTGCTCAACTTGCCTTATTTCTAGATTTAAACGTTTGCTTCGGCGAAGAGAACTATTCACTACCTGTTCATGACACTTTTTTCGTTTGTTGGACCTAAGAACCTCTTTAGCGACTTGGTTCCTCTCTTTTTCTCTAATTGAAACATCTTTATTAGATCTGGACAGCCTCTTTCTATCTCTATTGTTTTGTTTTATACGTTCCGCGTCCATAGTAGTACAGTTATTCGCTATGCTCTGTGTTTCCTCCATAACATACTCGTAATTCTGATTAAAATTTAAGTTATCGTTCTGACTGTGGGATGTTATTGAATTTTGTGAACGGTGTTTCTGTTTCTTTTCAGTCTGTTTCTGTTTATTTGTCTCCAGTTTAAGGGCTATATTATTGAAAAGATTAGAAGGGGCACGTCCTGGTGAACGCCTGCTCGTAGCGGGAAAAGCCAAAAGCCCATCGGTTAAAAGCATTTCAAGCAAATGGGGTCTCATCATTTCTGGCACGTAATTAAATTGAGAAGGGTTCGTTTTTAAAGCTAAAGAGGTGGCAAAAGCAATGGCAAACAAACCACAATCAATAGTATTCGGTTGTCGCTGAACACTTGGAAACTGAATACATGACTCCGATAGATACGGAAACAAGGCTTTTACATATATTTTTTGCGATTTTCCTAGAACACCAACAAGACTATCGTACACACGCAGTATTCCATTAATGTAATAAATACAACTCCAGTGCCCCACTAATCCCACGTCACCGTCATAAATTACTTGAAGGTGCGTCTCATTTTTAGGTACAGGTTCAATCAGTTCAGGGTGTTGAAATAATTCTAGCTCACGCGGTCTAAATGATGTGCACCGAAGTAACTTTTCATGAAATGCGCGAACCACATCATCTTCGATATAGTTATTATAATTCAGAATGTAGGAAAACGTATTATCTAAAGTATCCATTGTTAGATGATATACAATAAGCTTTAGAAATTTTAAAAACCTGCTACGAAACACTAAAATTTGCACCAAAAACAAATGAATTTATATTATTGGGGGATTTATTAGTACGTGACCGGTTTAATAGCACCTATTAAACCAGTATACCTACTTACTTATTTTTTATAATAGGTACAATTCAATATTAAAAAGTCTCAACGCCAAATTCGACTTGCGAAAGAAGTAAATGGGAACGATGAAATTCTCTTAGCGCGCACAAGTGACAACGACGTCTGCCCTCACGTGTCTGCCCGTTCGGGTCGACGCGGTTAGCTATCTTATCCCCGCCCCCGCGCGAGACCACGCCCCGCAACTCACGCGCTGCAGCGCAGCGAGCGACCGATCTTCTTGAATCGATGTAATAAAATAATCTATAGGATTAACGCGTTTTAAAAATATTGGTTCGATGGATATGTTTAACCTATTATTACTCAACAATCACATTTGTAATATTAAACTTTATCAAATGCACAATGTATTTAAGGTACATTACTGGATAAGGATTAATGGCGTATTGCTTGAATAAGCTAATATTTCTCGTAAAAAGTACCTACATTATAAAGAT